>PVJO010002961.1:0-131964 GCA_004026905.1 Hystrix cristata
CTGTCAACTTAGATTTTATCTTTATCGTAACAAAGCATTACCCAATGATATAGATGCATGTCCTACAAAAAAAAGCACTTTAATAAAAGAGTTTGATCTATGATTAAATTTAAATTATTACACATGTATGTATCTACCCTTCAACATAATATGTAAGTGTATTCTCATTATAAAATTCTGACAATATACAAACGTATATGGTAACAAGTGAAAGTCCTCAGCGTCACTACCTGCAATAATATTGTCCTTACACATTTCTTTTTATTCATGCTCATACACATGTACGTATATCTGTACAATATTTAGATTTTTGTCAACAAAAGTAATCAAACTAAATATAACCGCCTATTCATTGATTTATCCATTTTCAGCAAATATTTGTCAAATACATAAAATGTAGGTGATACTTAAGACCAGAGATGGAAAAAAGGTTCCTACTCTTATATCTTTTACATCCTAGTGAGTAGAAACAGCAGAGTATTAAGCCAATGTAATCTACTATATTAGATCTTGATAAGTACTATGGATAACATAAGATGAGAGATTGAAGGATGCTGTTTTGTGTGGGTCGCCAGGTTAAGGTCATATTATTAATATTTGAGCAAATAGTTGAAAATGATGAAGCAAGTTATTCAAGTATCTTAAAGACAGTGGTCGAAACAAAGGCAATAGTAAGTAAAAACCCTAAGATGGAGCTTGCGTGCCTTTGAGGACCGTCAGAGAGACCAGTGTGGCTAGAACAGTGTCAAGGACAGAAGCAAGTAGAACCCTTGAGAAGCTGTAATGCAGATGAGAGATGATGGTGGCCTAGAGGGGAGCATTCAAATGAATGGTTAAATTCTGTATATATTTTATAAATATTACAAGAAGAACTTATTAACTGAGTCTGTGGAGAGGTGAGAGAGGGAAGGAAGGTTTAAATCAAAGATTTGGACATGAAACAGTGGAAAGAAAGTTATCATTTGCTGAGCTGAATGTGACTGCAGAAAAAAAGCTGTGGTACAAATCTCACCATTTTGGACAGATTAAGTTCTACATGCTATTTAGAAGTTCAAATGTGGATTTCTTTTTTTTTCGTCAGATGATTTAGATTTCTAATAGCAAATCTTGGTCAAAGATAAATTATTATGAATTATTAAAACATTCTGAATTACTAACACACACAAACACACACACACACACACACACACACACACAAAATTCCCTAAGTATTTCTTGGAATAGCTGCACCTTGTTCTATCTGACATTTTCTGTTTTGATTGAGATTTATTTTTCAGATTTTCCCCCTGACTTTCACAATTTGTAATTTCTTTAATTTCATAATCCATCTTATTTTTTGTTAATGATATGAAAAGTTGCTCTTTTATATTTTTCTGTATGTTATTTTTTGAATCCATATTTCCTACAGTGATATGAAATGACAACTTGATTATGCAATGTATTTATGGATTCTGTTCTGGTTCCTTAATCTGTTGATTCTTATAGTGTTATACTCTTACAATTACTATAGTTTACTGAAACGTTTGAAGTTTTGAAGAGTAAATTCCTTAAAGTTCTTATTTTTTCAGAATTTTTAAGGTAATCTCATGCATGTTCTCTTTCAAATGAGTTTTAAAATCAGGTTATTAAGGTCCAGTAAAAAACCTGTTTCAATTTTGATTAGCATACAGTGAATTAATAGGGTATGGAGAACATGACATCATGATGCAAGTTTTTCTGTTTTGGAACTTAAATATCTTTCCATTTATCTTTTTTTTTCAAATATTCATGTTAATGTTTTTTAGTTTTAGTTTGGTTTATCCCTTAGTATTTTGTTTTTCTACTTGTACAGTATAGAATATTTAGTAGATGCCTCCCACATATCAATGTTAGTCATTTTTTCAGGTACTAGGAATGTAATAATCAACACAGCTCCTGCCCTCATTAAATTTACATCCTCGTGTGAGAACATCAGACCACTGAAGACTAAACAAATTGATACATAATGTCAGGTCATAAATGGATTGCTTTGAAAAATCATTTAGGATAATTGAGCAAGATATGGGGAGAGCAAGGTAAAGTACTTTTTTAAAAAATCAAAGAATTTGGAAAGCAGCAAGAGGAAAGCATCTTTTTCTTTTGTGTTATGAAACAGGTCTCACTAGATAGTTCAGGCTTGCCTTGAACTCATTATTGCGCAGGCCTGGAGCAGTCTTCCTGCCCTAGCCTCCAAAGTTTTGGGATTACAGGCATAAATCACCACCCCAGGCTTGAGAAAAGCAATTTAGCATATACAGTGAATGCCTATAAGATTAACAGAAGATTTTTCAGCAGAAACCTTACTGGAGAGAGTGGGACTATATATTCAGAACAATTACAGAAAAAAGAGAAAAAGAATAAACCTGCTGACCAAGAGAATACATAACTGAGCAAAACTGTTCTCTAAGAACAAAAAGTTGTGGTCCAACTGTGACATCTATCATCCCACTGATCAGTAGGCTTAATTCACCTGATCTAGCATGCTGGCGTCCCCTTCCTCCCTCACTACTTCCTGTATGTACCTCTCCAGGCTGCACACTCAGTCACAGAGGGCAACTTTCCCAGAAAGAGGGCTGTTCTTCAGTCAAGAGTATACACATAGCTGAACTGCTCTGCTAAACCTTCCAAACAAGCTCTCAAGAGTAAAAGAGAGATGAGATGTCCCTAACCAAACAAAAACTGAAGGAGTTCATCACCACTAGACGCGCTTTACAAGCAGTAACCTGTGGATGTTGCTCAAGTGAAATGAAATGACACTAGACAATAACAGGACACCATACGAAAGGAATGGTGATGTGTCAATCATATTCGACATGTATAAATTAAGAAACAAAATAGTATGAATAACTCTGACCAAAGGAGTTGGTTAATGGAAATACAGTATACAATGAGGTAAAAAATTTGCCATCAGTTACATAATATAGGTCTGTTTTGGGAGAAAGTGTAGAATTTCTGAATGAAATTGAAGTTACATTGATATTATCTTAAAATAGGCTTCTATAGATGTAGAATGTTTCATCCTACAATAATGACACCAAAACAGGACAAAAAATAGTCAAAACATGATATTTTTATGTTTTATCAAAAAAAAAAATATGTCCAACCACAGAAAGACAAGGGGAAGAGAGAGGGTAACAAGTACTACAAAACTCAGAAAATGAACTACAATGGCAATAGTAGGCCTGTACCTGTGAATAATAGTTAGTTTGAGTGTAGATGCACTAATCTCCTCAATCAGAAAACTGAATAGATTTTTAAATAGACACTAACCTTAAATTTAGGGTTTAATTGAAAGGGTGGAGGAAGATATTCCATACAAATGCTAATCAAAGTGAAGTAACTATATTTACATCAGATAAAATAGACTTTGTCAAAAACTGTCACAAAAGACAAAGAAGAGCTTTACATAACAAGAAAGGGTCAACTTAATGGAAAGAAATATCAATTACAAATATATACACATTTAACATTAAAACACCTAAATAGATGAAGTAAGCATTGACAGATCTAAAGGGAGGAGTATGCAACAATAAACAAATGACAGGAATCGTCAGTATCTGACTCTATGATGGATGGATCATTCAGACCGAATCATTAAAGAAAAAGCAGTGCTGAACAATGGTGTACCCAGATGGACTTAGCAGATACATGAGAACATTCCACCTAGCAGCAGTAGAATGTTCATTCTTCTGGAGTGCACACAGACATTCTCCAGGACAGATCACATGGTTGGTCACACAACAAGTCTTAACAGGTGTAAGAAGACTGAAATCACTCTAGATGGCTTTTCCAATCGTAGTAGAATGAAACTGGAAATTAATAATAGAAACAGGAAAAATGCATAAATATTTCAAAGTAGTACTACTAGGTCAAAGAAGAAAGCAAAGTATAAAATGCCTTGAGACTAATGAAAGTACAATACACTAAAACCAAGCTCTTAGCTAGAATAAGGAAGAAAGGGCTCTAATAAATCAAAGATGAAAGATTATTACCCATCTCACAGAAATAAAAAAGGATTATAAGGGACAATTATGAACAATTATACACTGACAAATTAGACAACCTACAAGAACTAGAGAACTTCCTAGAGACATATATTCTACCTAGAATCAGGAAAGAATCAAGAAGAAATAAGTCTAAACAGATCAATAATAAGTTGAAGGTAGAATAAATAATCAACACCAACTAAAGAAAAACCCACAGCCAGGTGGCTTAATGGGTGAATTCTGCCATGTATTTTAAGAAGAATAAATACCCATCATTCTTCAGTTCTTCTTAAAAGCTGGAAAAGAGAGAATTCTTCCTAACTTCTTCTTTGAGGCTAGTATTACCTTTATACCAAAGCCAGTCAGCTATTCTATAAGAAAATTACAGTTCAGCATTCTTAATGAACGCAAATGCAGAAATCCTCAAAACTGCAAACATGTACTAAAAAAAAAAATCTTCAGCAAACTAATACAACTGAATACAACCACACATTCATAGCATATGACCAAATAATATTTATTCCCAGGGTGTAGGAATGGCTTAAATTATCCAAACAAATCAGTGTGATAATTCTCATAATAGAATCAAGGACAAAAATTATACAGTCATTTCAACAGAAACGGAAAAAGCTTTTTACAAAATACAGTGATCCTTCATGACAAAAGCTTTCAACAAATTAGGTGAAGAATTAATTCATTTCAACACAGTATTTGTTATGAAAAACCCAACATCATACTCACTGGTAAAAAGTAGAAAGCTTTCTGCATAAGATCCAGAATAAGACAAGGATGCCCATTCTTCCTGTCTTATTCAGCATGGTAATGAATGTACTAACCAGAACAATTAGGCAAGCAAAAGAAACAGAAGGCATCCATATTAGAAGTAAAAACTCAAAACTGCAGGTGTAGAAATCCCTAAAGACTATATATTAAAATAATCCCAATAGTACCAATTGAATTAAATAAAATGATAGGACACAAAACTAACATACAAAAGTCAGTTGTTGCCATGCATTGACAACAGTGTATCTGAAAATACAATTAAGAGAACAAATCCATTCACACTGATATTAAAAAGAATAAAATACTTAGGAATGAACTCAACCAAGAAGAAAAATATATATTGTAGCTCTATAGGAGACCACCTTATAGATTCCAACTCTAATACATTAGTGAAAGAAATTTAAAAAGACAAATAAATGGAAAGGCATCATGGATTCATGTAATGGAAGAATTAATGTTATTAAAGTATCCATACCTCCCAAAGCAATCGATAGATTCAATACAATCCTTGTCAAAAATCCCAGTGGCATATTTTACAGAAATAGAAAAAATGCTAAAATTTATTTGTAACCACAAAAGATGCCAAGTACTTCAAAGAAATTTTGAGTTAGAAGAACAAAGTTTGAAGTAGCATACTACCTGATTTCAAAACTTTACAAAATTATAATAGTCAAAAAAGTATGAAGCATAAAAAGACATAAAACAATAGAACAGAAGAGTCCTGATACAAACTAACACATATACAGTAAGCTGATATTCAACAAAGGTCACGAGAATACCCAATGGGAAAAAAGAGTCTTCAGTACATGACATTGGGAAATTGAATGTCCACATGTTAAAAAAAAAAAACACACAATTGGCCCCCCATCACACACCATATACAAAATACTTCAGTTAAAATAGATCAAAGATAAAGCATAAAGTGTAATCGTTCCTTCCAAAATGTACTAAAGACTTAAATACAAAGCCTGAAACAATAAAACTCTTGGAGGAAAACATAGGGAAAATTCTTCTGGACAGTATACTGAACAATGATTTATAACATATGAAAACAAAAGCAAAGACACATGGAATTATTTTGAACTAAAGATTTTTCTCACAGCAAGGGAAACATTTAATAAAATGAAAAGTCAACCTATGGAAGGAGAATATTTACAGACCATCTGTCTTATAAGGGACTAATATCTCAAATACATAAGAAGCTCTTATAGCTCAATAGTACAACCTCAAAAAAAAAACTAGAAATGAGTAAGCTGCTTGTGTAGGCATTGCTCTAAAGAAGATGTACAGCTGACCAACATTATAAAAAAGGTGCTTAACATGACTAATCATGAGGGAAATGAGTGACTCACTACCTCACATCTATTAACATGAAAAGTATTGTCAAAATTACAAAGCACAGGTGTTGGCAGGGATGCTAGGAAAATGAAACCATCAAATTTCAAAGCACAACTGTTGGCAGTGATGTGAAGAAAAAGGAACCCCTTTACTTTGTTGATGGGAATGTAAATTTGTGTATCCACTATGGAAATTAATATGGAGGTTCCTCAAAAGTTTAAAAATAAAATTACTTTGTTTTGAAATTAGGCCTGTGCAAATGTATTTTGTTATATTGCGAGTGTGCCCTTAATTCAGTAACTGATGACCTTTTTTGAAGAAGGAAGACACATAGAGAAGCACAGAGGGAAGACTACCATGTGAAGACAGGCAGAAATGGGAGTGATAGAAGCCAACAAATGATGAGGAATGTCAGTAGCCACTAGAAGCTAGAAAGGGGCAATGAGGCCTTCTTTCCTAGAGCCATCAGACTGTCCATGGCTCAGGCAACACTTTAATTTCAGACTTCAAACATCCAGAACTCTGAGAGAATAAATTTCTGTTGTTTTAAGTCAACCAGTTCGTGGTCATTTGTTACCACAGCCCTAAGACACTAATACAGAAATTTATCATTGTATTTTGAGGTATAGATCAGCTCCCTTCAGAAAACAGTATAAATACAGAAAGGGTGGCATACTGACTATTACTGACATTGCTCACAGACTAATTTGGGGCAACTTGGGCAGTCTAATTATGCCTACATTGTGTTTTACAAGCGGTAGGACTAGACAGATGTGATATTTGGTTTCCATACAAATGGCTTACTACATACTAAATTCTGTCTAGGCACTTATTTGTTTACCAACTACAGGCATTTGAGTTATGAGCCTTTGTTTAAAGAAACATAAAAAGAGTTTGGGGAGTGGCAGGGTTAAGCCATAGGAACATTAGTAGCCATGTAGAAAATAATGAGCCAGCAAGGTGATGTGAAGAGAATTAAGATCACAAATAAGAGAAAGTGGTATAAAAAGCCAGATGAAAAGAATATTTTGAGGAGGGAATATCAGAAGCCCCTAAACATTTACACTGAGACATCTGTCATTGGACTTAGTAGACAGCCATATTAAGACCTCATATAAATTAATTACATTTGCAAAGACTGTTTCCAGTGAGTTTGGCTTCATAGATGCCAGTGAGGAGAGAAACAAGAGCTGTTGGAATGGCGTGTGTTCTGTTAAAACAGTGTTCCCCTTAATTGAAAGGATGGGCAAGAAGACTAATGAAAGCAAAAGAAAGAATTAGTATGTATCACATTTAGCCAATGAAGAGCTAATGAAGACTGAAAATGAAAAGCAAGTATCATTGAAAATGAAAAGCAAGTATCATTGATATGTATATTAAGAATTTGGTAATTAAAGGAATGAATAATAGAAGATGGTTCCTCAGTTCAGGCCTGTTTAGTTTGGTGGATAGTGATGTTATTAACACAAGAAGAAGGAATTAGTGGAATCTCTACATTTAAGAGATTCATAAACTTCTAGAGCCAACAAAGAAGACCAAGAAATAAGCTAGAATTAAAAAATAAGACAAAAAAAATAAGACACTTTATCTATTTCAAAGTTATGTAGCATGGAAGTAATAAAAGCAACTTGGGTGATAAATGTTCAATTTGACTAGACTTGAATATAAAATACATGAACACAAGACACTGGTAAATAACAAGAAAAACAGTGAACTGTGTGACTTGATTTGGGATCTGTAAGGGGGGGGTCTCATTCTTCATTGTAGTGAGAATGAATCTGATAAAATTGTTCCTGAATATTTAACTTGAACATGGAAGATGATTTTGCTTGATTTTAGGGATTCTGTCTTCTGTCGGTTGTTTGCATTTCACTGGGGGCAGGGGAACTGTGAAGCCACCATGACCTTGACCACAGAGGAAATTATGACACAGTCGCAGAAAATGTCATGGTGATTCTTCAACTTTGTGGTGTGCAGTGGGGTGATGCGGTTTCACACAGCTTTCAGCCAACGCAGGCAGTACCTAGACATTCCCTTAGGATCTTAAAGTTTGTAAGTGTGTTAAAGATTCAGGACATTAGGTCAGGGAGTAATACTCTTCTGTCTTTCATACTTTGTTATCTAAGAATTTAATGGAGAGGGGCTGGGAATTTAGCTCAGTGGTTAGAGTGCTTGCCTTGCAAGCACAAGGCCCCGAGTTCAATCCCCAGCACCAAAAAAAAAAAAAAAAAAAGAGAGAGATTTCAACAAAGAGAGCTCTCTTACTAACAGATTGAGAAATTGAGAATACCCTTCTTTTGGCTTTCATTGTGATGGTAGGTAATAGCTTCTAACCTCTAAAGAGAAACAACCCTTTTCAGCCTTGTCACCTTCATGAGCACAAGTCAGGGAATGGAGGTGAGGCAAGACTATCCTTAAGTAGCCTCCATTTCTCCAGCGATAGCCCCATGTACTTCACGTTTGACTCTTCTCCACTGGCTTCCATGCTATATCATCTGGAAAGGAGAGATTCTGTGTATGTCTCCGCCTGTGTCTTTCCTGTATCACCAGAAGTCAAATGGGAACACAGAACTCTATTGTCTCAGGAAAATTCTTTCCCATCTCTTCACTACCACAGCGTTCACAGCTTCACTACTGTATTTTTAGAGACTCTCAGGACCTAATTCCATCATACCTTTTTCCCTGTACCTAGCAGCCACTCCCTAGTTCTCACAGCTTATCCTTTATTTACAAGACCCTCATCAGTGAATTGCTATATACTCTGCTTTGATTGTGTCTTTCAGTCCAACATTACCAGAATTGTCTATATCTGCTACATCTTCTTTGAAAGATCCTTCATTGTCTTTTCTAATCAAAACCTAACTTTTCCCAGAAGAATTGTACTTCCCATTTTCCTCAGGCAGTGGATTTTTCTTTCTCGCATCTCTTGTATGACATAACCACCTCCTTACTCCTCACTGCTCCTTCTGTACTGCATTTGTTATACGAAGCTGTGTCAGAAAACACATTCAAATCTTAAAGGCTTGCAGGTACAATGATTATTCATTATATCATATTTTCTATGGGTCAAGAGTGTGAATAATGTGTCTGTGGGTTTCTTATTTTTTTTTTCTGGATGTAATGTAATGTATTTTTTCCCTTCCAATGTGATGTATTTTTTCAGAAATACTATACCCTTTCAGTCTAATGCAAAGTAGTATTTTCTTTCAGTCCAAGTTTTCTTTAGGTTAATTATTACGCTAGGAAGATCTCTCTACCTGTTTTCAGGCAAGTAGACATGCTTTTATTTTGGTAGTCTAAGGCGAATTGCAGCAGTTATGATTCACTAATTATAGCTTCCATTACAAATCTATTGTTTATTTTTAAAGTGAGGTTCATTCATGTTCTTTCTTTCCTTTTTTCTTTTTGTTTTCTTTTCTTTCTTTCTTTCTTCCTTTCCCGTCCCTTCCCTGTCCCCATCCCTCTTTCCTTCCATCCTTTCTTCCCCCCTGACTACCTACCTGCTTTCCTTCCATCCATCCCTCTGTTCTTTTCTGTTCTTTCTAGGCATTTGATTGGATTGCTTCAAGAGATTGGGAAATTGCTAATCTATTACTTTAAATTGTAAAGTAATCTGGGGAGAGTATGCCTTGCTGGAAGCTTAATCTTTTGGTTTGGTTTTGTTAAATCATCCTTAGTACAGCCATCCCTCTGTTTCTGCATTGGATTGACCTGATAACTTCTCGAAGCTACCGAAATCTTCAGATGCTCAAGGTTCTTATATAAAATAGCATATTATTTGTATATGGACAACATTTATCATCCCCTGTATTTAAATCACTTATAGGTTATTTATAATACACAATATAATGTAAATGTTTTGTAAATAGTTGTCATACTTCTGACTGTGGAACTTAGGGATACAGAGGGATGACTGTTCGCATGGCTTGCTTCCCCATTTGTCTTTGTTCAAACATCCATCTTCAGAAAGGACTTATTTATTAATTGGGGCATAACTATTCAACTGCTGTGCTATGGATGCTTCATAGATGTTCCTGAGATATTGCTTCCTTCATCCCCTGGGCTATGCTTCTGAACAGAACCAGAATTGTCTGTTTATTCCAGTGTGATGTACAAAATTGACCATATCCTAAGCATGCTCATCTATTAAAAATTTAGAAGTGTAGTAGCTTCAGAACCATAGTAACATGACATAAGGCAGAGGGATATTTTGGGTTCAGTCCAGAGGTACACAATTAAAGCTGCTTTGGAAGCTGTCTACTAAGAAGCTGTCTTCCAAGAAATAGTGTTCGTCTGTTTTGTTGTTCCAGCGTCTATTGCTCTTGTTTATGTGGTCTTAGTTGGCCTACCACCATGACCGTAATCAAATAAAGACGAAGATGGAATAAAGTAAGGGAGTAGGGAGTGTACAGAAAAGAGCACCCCCCCAATCATATAATCTTGAATTTGCATACATCATTTCTGCCCCTATCAAACTGTCCACAACTTTTGCATGGACACTGAGAAGTTAAGTCTTTAATCTGAACAGTGGAATACTCTGTTACGACAAGGAATGAGGAGAGAATGTATTTGAGGTTGGGAAAGTAGCTGTTTTATTGGGCAGCACTTTTTCTAAAGTCTAGTAATAAGATAGCACACCGTCATCTCTTTAGCCGCTTCGAAATCTTTACAGTAGTGTCTGGCTTACTGTAACCTTTTCCTTTGGCAATAATCATGTCTTAATTAAATTGTTTCAATAAAACTCAAACCACTATTACAAATCATCTTGGCAAGAGAAGTAGCCCAGGCTCCCTAGGACCTGTTTAGACTCCAGAAACCCTATACAACTGTAAGTGAAACTGTTTGTAAATGTGCATATTCATGACCCATAGTCATGAATGTGGGTCCAGGAAGCCAAACTGCCAAGATTTAAATTCCAGGTCTGTCATGTGCTAGATTTGTGAATTGGATAATTTTATTAGCTACCTGTGTTCAGTTTCCTTATCTGAAACATAAGAATACAGTAATAGTATGACTAGAATTGCTGTTGGGACTAAAGTGAGTTAATGTGTGAGACACCTAGAATAGTGTCCCACTATATAAAGTGCTATATAAATACTAGCATTATTATTATTTACATTCCTGGGGGGATCAAACTTTTAATCTGATTATCAGGAGGGTGTGTTAATAAATTTCAGTCTGTATTGTAAAGATATCCCTTTCTGGTTTGCAATCTGCAATAAATTCAAACTTTAGGGCTGGTGATCTAACTAGAGGTAGAGCATTAGACTAGCATGCATGAAGGTCTGGGCTCAAGCCTACACTACAAAAATAATGATAACAACAATAAACTTGCTCTTTTAATAAAAAAAAATCACTTGGTGCTCATAGTGCAGAAGGTTATTGAGTGGGATTTACCATGTTTGTATTTTCTTTTAAAGAGTTTTCTTGAGTTCAAGCTTGTAGTTCTATTTTACTTTTTTAATGTGATAGAAATTTACATTATTTCAATTATCACATTTTTTTATAAAATTCAAGTCTATTATCGAGGATTAATTTAAAATAGAAATTGATTTCTTTTTGTTTTCAAAAACCCTGTGGAACTAGTTCTATATGACAGATTTGAACATCAGCAAGCTGCATGAATAACTGTAGAAGTGAGTTGGGCAGTAGATGTGTGAATAAGCAACAAACTGTCATTTTTGTCATTTCTTGAGTCATAAGTGAGATTGACTCAAATTGGATCACCACAGAAACTATTCCAGCCTCTTAAAATAATGAGGAAATAAGAACCTATACAGCTGTTCTTCTTCGGAACAGTGGCATAGTAGCAAAACTAAAGAAAGATGCTTCAGTATTATTAGGAGTGAACTCATTTTGTTCTATAATAAATTGCCAAATGTCCTATTTGATGTCACTTTTTTTTACAAAAAGTGAGTAATAAATGTCCAGTAGTTTATTATTTGTCTCCTATAGTTACACAGAAATTGAAAAGTGTTTGCATTTTAAATTGCTTTTGCTAAATCTTAAAGAAAATAGTTTTGGCATTTGGTTCTATCAGAACTGGAGTTTAAACACAAAGCAGCTGTTGTTGAGCAAATAGCATTTTCACAACATTAATATGCTTTCAGTTAACACTGGAATGAACTGTTAAACATCACCACTTCCATGTTTAACTACTGTTTGACTTTTTGACTTTCTCATTGACTGATCTTCTTTCTCAATAGTTTATTTACTTAACTCAAAGAGGAAGAATTTTATTTAAATAATCCATGCTTTCCCCCATCTGCAGAATCTACTGAAGAAAAGTGGGGATTTCCAATGTGCCAATATTTAAAGGAAGAGAGATGGTGCTGTGGCCGTAATGCCAGGATGTCGGCATGTTTGGTATGGTTATATTTTTCCTAGAGTAAACCTTTATACAGATGCAGAATTTATTATTTTTGGCTTATACCCTGCATTAAGTTCCAAATTTTGTAGAGTACCATCATTAACACTTCTGCATATTGTAGATTATGAAAAAAATGATTTTCATTTCAAATATTAACCTCTACATGCAGTGACATAACAAATATTTACATGTCACTAATTACACAAAATGTACCAACTACCAAATCTTAAACACAGAATGTGTTTAGTTCTTTATAGCCTTATGGCATCTTTGTGTTTGTAGCAATCATTTACTCTCATGATTTTTTACAGAATGAAAAAATATTATTAAGCTACCTGAGATACAAAATATCTAGTTAAATGAAAACTTTATTATGTTTGCTTCAACTAGTGTCCTTAGACCAGAACATTTTAATCTAGGGTGCTCCTTATTCATGATGCAGTGTTGGTTTGCAAAGAATGGTATGAGTGATTGTTTGTGATTAGAAAAAAAAAAGAAAATATTATGGTTATATTAGGTGAATAAATGTACAGATCTAAATTATAGCATGCGTACCGTGGTTAATTCTGTTATAATACACACTAGATATTTTGTGGGAGTATGTTTTGAATACTTTTACTGCACATACACAAAAGGTAATTATTAGATAACAGATATGTTAAAACAGTTATCCGTAGTAGTCATACATATGAAAACATTATGTATATCAAAAATACATAAAATGCTTATATACTGAATGTCTACACTAAAATTTTTAAATAAAATGTAGTTGGTAGGATTATGTGTTTAATGCCTAAACACAAGTTAAATTAATTAAGGCCCACTACCTCCATGTTGATTACATCGCCACATAAGAAATAGTTTACCAGTATTGTAGGTTATATGTCCTAGAGATATCTTAGAAACCTATTTGTGCTTGAATAATACACTCTGTAGCCCTACTTGAAGTACTTTTCTGGAAATTAGTCTTGTTCCTTCGTTTTTTGTGTAAATGATGCTTGTTCAGAATTCTGTTAGAATGGCACTCATTCTTGGAATGATGTGGTTCCCACAGTGCTGAGAGCTAGACAAGAAATTGAAATAGTCTTTTCTAGGGAATATGACTATCCTGAGAGATAATACTTAAAAGACACTGATAGCAGGGATTTTGCAATAGAACAGGATAGATCTGTATCTCTGTGGTGAGACCCACAGTCAATAGTACTCACTCATAAGCACACTGTTTTCTAATCAGGTTGATGGTACTCCCGTTTTAATGATCAGCAAACCACCAAGAATCATTAATTATCTAAGGCAAGTCCAACATTAAAAATAGAGATTATATTTTTCAATTAAAAAAAGCGACTTGGTGGAAATGGAAAGTATCCAAAATAAGATAACATAGAATAAACTATTAATATCCTTAGAAAGAGAAAAGATTATATTGTATTCAAAACAAGAATGATTGCCATAAAAACAAACTTGATTCAAAACAACCAAAATTTTTTTTTCAAAATATAAATCCCATAAATATAGAATATGTAGACCATGTTGCTCTTAAGAACTTTCCCTGACCCATGACACTTCTCCTGGAGTGCCCCTTTCCTTAGCTCCAGCCAAGTCCTTGCTCACCTTGATTTCTTTTAGTATCTTTGCTCTATAACTGATCTTGTTGAAAAATGTTCAAAGTTTAGGACTTTTTTTGTTTGGCTTGGTTTTGCTTTTGCTCTTTTTTTTTTTTTTTTAAATAAAGGGTACCTTTCTGAGGAGGCTTTCAGAATAGGGAAGGATAAGTAGATAAGAGTACTAAATAGGTAAGAATACTAAATTTGTTCATTTTATTAAAGATTAAATTGCATATTCATTAAAAATAATAAGTATGTTGATGTTATATGTGAATATATTCATCCGTCTCATGTGTACATATTAATAACTTTGTATGTATTTGATTATTTAGCTGTATGAAACATGAGTCCAATCTGCATCATTTCATTTCTTTCTTGTTTTTTCATTCTTTCTGAAATTCAAGGACTGTGTAATTAATGTATATATGTGTTTGTATATGACACATACTCATTATAAATGAGCCCTAAATTATACAAGCATTCCAGTTAACATTCTCTAATGATAGTAACACTTTGAAATGTATAAACTTACATGTTACCACTTAATTCATCATTTTAAGTGGGACTTCTTAAGCCCTTTACAATGTGCTTATAAATTATAGAGGACTACATATATCAGCAGGCTGTCTTATTTTTCTCTCCTTACAGGCATTGGAGCGGGTTGCAGTTGGCCAAGGGGTAAGTAAGAGTGTTTACTTTAATTCAACTAATGAACACAGGAGTTTTTTTTTTTTTTCCCCTCAAACCCTCTTCATACTTGACCTGCTGATGAACTGAAAATCTGATGGATTTTAATAAATATCACCTCTCCTTGTCACCACTGTATATTCAAATATGTACATGTTCTATGTGTTTATTTTAAAAGTGAAGGAAATTTTTGGAGAAGTAAGTTGAGCTTTTGGGAAAGGTTCCATATTGTACTCTTATACTAACCTCTCATTTCTTCATATTACATTAAGCAGTCTATAAATATTTCTAAAGAATGTTGTTGCTGACTATAAAGCTTTTATAGACTTAGTTCAAGCAAAAATAAACAAGCTGTAACATTCAGTATATTATTTATATTCTAAAACATATTTTGATGGATTTTTTGATAATTTTTAAATTTATTTGATTAGTCATAAATTGCAACAGCCAAATTGACTTCCAAATATAAACAGAAACTTAATATATCCCCTAAATGTACATATAATTATATTGTCCTCCACCTGATATTCATGAGACACGTTAGGAATTTTTAAGAAATTTTATTAAGGCTTTTCATAAGATTATTCTTATTGGACCTGCATTTTATACATCTCCTTTTTGCTTCTTTTCAATACAAATTAATAATGTCAATTTGAATTTTTAAAAATATGAGTAGCAAAAACAAGTTTCATTTATTGAGTGCTTACTGGTCAGGGACATCACTAACTACCTTGTGTATTGTTGTTGTGTAATTTGTTAATTGTACCTATCTAAAACTTGATTAAAAACTATTTTTTCAGACATTAGAATTTGTTTAAGTGTGTGAGTTTTAGTGTTAGACTGCTGTTTCGTGTCCTGTCCTCCTTGCTTCCTGGTTTAGTGGCCTGGGACACATATATATCATAATTTCTCTGTAGCTTCATTTCTTCATCAATAGAATAGGAAAAATAACATTTATAGCAGGAACAATACTTTTCTCTTAGGGTTGTTGTTAATGGTTGAATGAATGAAACACGTAAAATACAACAATATCTAGCACATAGTATACACTCAGTAAAAAACAGTATCTAGCACATAGTATGTATCCGTATGCTTAGTAAATGTTAACAGTTGTTGCTATTATAGATAATTAATAATTATGATTGTGAAAATAATACTTAACTCTAACACAGGCTTATCAAACTATGGTTCGAAGTTTTACTCATCAATGAAGGTAATAAATGCATAGTACTATGAGGTATGTACTATCATCCCATAATACAAATGAGGAAACTGCAAGGTAGCAAATGCTGAAATTTAAACATGTACAGGCTACTTAGGAGATACTGACTCCCTTCCCACTCACTGCCATCTGTATTTACTAGGATGGATAGTCCTAGTTATTCCAAGAATGTGCATTGGAAAGCACTTCATAACCCTCTTCCTTTTCTTTTAGAAAACAGCTGTAAAGCTCTTATTTACTCAGGGTAACTTGGGACAGATGATTTATTCTGTCCTTTTTGTATTTCTTTATGCATTCCACTTATGTATGTTCTCTTGCTTAAAGAGCCTTTCTTAGTCTTTCTGTTGTCATTTTACACTCAGTTTTTCTGTAATAATATATACACTTATTTATAAATTATCTTGATACCATTTTATATAATTTTTCAAAAGCATGAGAAAGAAATTTTAACTATTTTAGGAGTCTCATCAAAGTTTTTGTCTATAATAGCTAATCAAACAAAAAGTTAAGAACTTTGTAAGCAATTTGTGGTACTAATGATATTTCACTTCATGAAATAATAGACTTACCAAAATGCCTTAAAGTTCCATAGGACATTAAAAGATTAGGTGTTAATATATAAAGTGATTTCAGCAATTTTTTGTGAGAGAAATGAAGAAATTTTCAAGGAAATGAAGGATAGATGATAAAGTAGAGATTCTTGTACTGTAGAAAAATGCACTCATATGAGAAAATGTCAAATGGGAAATATATCTAGAGATAAGATATTGTAGATTAAGTGTTTTGGTATAGTTTTCAAGGGAAGGAAAGTTTTAAAATTAGTAAGTTTTGTTTCAAGTGAAGGATTTGTATATGGAAAGAAATTTTACGTAGGAAGATTTATCTCCATTCTTTTTTGTATAGGAACTGTGATTTTTGAAGATTATAAATATAAGTGTGAGCACTCAACAATACATATGGGTCTACTTTCATTAAGTTATTTCAGAAGTTGATTTGGGGATTGTGGCATTCCTAACACCATTTCCTACTGGCATCAGCTGTCCCAGTATTCCCACCTTTCAGAGGGGGACATAATTTGTATTCTTTCAAAGGACTGTATTAAGATGCTGTAAGTCAAATGCTATCCAGTAATTTAAGAGGTCTTGCCACCAAGAGAGAATGGTTAGCTCTCAGCCCCTAACTTCTGGGTCTTTGTAGTTTCAGAAGCACAGTGTAGGAACCTGATATTAGATAGTGTTAAGGGATTATAGAGGAGTTTTTCTGTGTGAGTACAGATGAAGTTTTATTTTGTGCTAAGTCCATCTGAATTCAGACATATGTATTCTGGTTGAAAATATAAAAATAACAATTTTAGACTTTAGAGGAAAATAGAAGTTGTAAAAGGGTAACTCAGTAGATATGTACATTCCACTGAGCCCTATCTTTAAAACTTTACCAGTCATTGAACATTTATTTTCAACTACTCAGAAGCATTCATCATTGTCTGCTGTTCCCCTTTGCTTGCTTTTCTCTTTTCTATTTTCATTAGTAACTTTGCATCAAAGCTGAGTTGTTGTTGCCAACATTATGTCATGTTGGATGTTGCCGTACTATCAGTGTTAAGAAATCTGTGGGGATGTGGATGAGGTTCTGACTTTTGTGACCAAATTTCTCTTGCTGCACTGAAGTGACATTTTTTTTCCTCTAATAAATACTACAGTATTTTTTTTTTACTCTCTGTTTCTTTGAAACTTTCGTATTTCTATGAGGCCTTCTCTTCAGCCACTCCTTCTTTCCTTTTGAAAGCATTTGAACCTTTATGGGACACCTCTCGTCTCTCTTTCCCCTAAAAATGTGGTCTTGCCGTCAATTTAAGCTTCTATGTCCTTTCCAAGGCTCTGCTTTCAACTCTGCAATAGCTCAGGGGTGTTTTTGTTATTTCCCTACTTAGGTAGTATCTTTCTCTTTCTGCTCATGAATCTGCTAGTTGATATTATCCCTGCTACACCTCCATTAGGACAAAGCCACATTCTTTTCTCTTTTATACCCATTCTTCCTGATTTACCGACTTCAGGGCAGATTAGGCTGGTCTTAAAAGTTTATTTCACAAGTACAAAAAAAAAAAAAAAGGAAGAGAATCTAGAGGTGGGGGAATGCAGGGACGGGAAAAGGGATGAGAAAAGGAATTAAGATGTATTATGTACATGTACCAAGTTCCTACAAGGAGAGGAAATACTGTGTGCTACACACATGTACTAATAAACTAAAAAAAAGTTTACTTCTACATTTTTTATTGAATATGTCTTTTGTACTTTATTCACTATTTCTTTTATGATTTCTTCTGTTTTCTTGTAGAAATACATTCATGGTGGGAATTAGACCAGGGTGACACTTCAGCCTATAATGAAAATATTATAAAGTCCTTGTTTTTGTTTAACAGCAAAGTCAGGTTTCTAACATTCACAGTGGTCTCAATTGTCTATTATTAACTTGGTTTTTGTTTTGTATTTGTTTCTTATGATTATATATGTCTACATTTTTTCAGCTACCTACCGAATCACTCTTCTATCGTGCAGTTCTTCAAGATATTATTAAGGATTGTTATGGCATCACCAAATGGTATGAGGAATTTACTTTAATAAGAATAATTATATTTTATTATATTATAAATTAAGTGATTTTTAGTCATCAGGTGAATTTATTAAGGTCATTGTTAGTAGTAAAACGAGCTCTGAATTTGAATTAATGTAAGGAACAAAGAAGTATGCAGCAGCTTTATTTTAGGCTAGTCATCCTAACTTGGGGCTCTAATGATTCCTTGTTTTCCCTTAAAGTTTGTTTTAATGCTTATGTGATAGATTGAAAAATTTACTTTAGAATTTCAAAGTATGAAGATGTTATGTGTAAGTAATTCAATGAATATATAGTCTTATGAGTAGGAGTGTATTTTTAGAATATCTCACAAGTGATACAGTATAAGCACTTAACTGATTAGAACAGACACTATCATAAATAATCATTTCAGCCATTCCAGTCTCTATTGGTAGGATAGTAGCTCTGCAAATATTTTGTTTGTTTGTTTGTTTGTCTAACTGCTTATACAGAGAGGTAGAAAGTAGGAGAATTATTTAATGATACTAGTTTAACAGCCTCAGTATTCAAGCACACATTTGCAATCTTGGGAGACTTCAGGAGTACTTTTGCTAATTACAGTTTGAGGATTCTGATAGCCATTCGACATAATAGTTATTCTTTAATTTGAAATGGATTTTCAGGTTCTCCAAAACTAATTTACACTTATTAACAGAAATAGAAGAGATTTTTAGATTAGCTGTTTCTAGATAAGAAAATAAGTATTTTTATTGATAGAATTACTACATGCAAGTATCTAAATAGACTACCGGCTTCACCTATCATTTCTATGTAGGTAACAGCCTATCTTTATCATGATGTCTAACATTCATTTTAAATGCCTGGAGGCATCCGCCAATTTGTTAATGGGCAAATACCAGCCAGTGAACAGAAAAGACAGACAAGAGTAAGCAAAGGTTTTGATACAGATAGTTCTAGTAAGACAAAAGAGTTAAGCTTGCCTGAGATGAAGACTCAGGAGTAATCCAGATAAAACAGTCAAAGTTAAGTCCCTAAAGGTTCACACTGTAAAAGTGAGAATGAACTGAAATATAACAATCTTAAGATGGACTAGAGCCCCACTTCAAATCATTTCAAACTGTGATAAAAGTATTTCAGATTATTGCTTCTGCTCACTTTCTGCAAGAAGCAAACCCTCTCTGGACAAAAAATATATGTATATAAAATTAGGTGTTTAGGATATCTGGAAAAAAGCTTAAAGTAACTACACTGGAGAGATTTCTACACTGGGAAAATGGAATGGATATACTTTTCTCTATTTTTGCTGCTAAGTACAACTGAAACCCCTGAACACTGTATGTTAAAAGAAATGTAAGAAGACTCTGAATGGTGGAGATGCTGGTTAGGGGTCTCAGGACCCAAAGAACAACACAGCATGATTCCCCTAGGGTTTTTTTCGGAGTGGGGTTTGAAGTGGGTATTTGCTTTTGTCTTATGTAACCCAGAATTGGAGCTTGAAAAGAGCAGTCTGCAAACACCAATGAGACCAAGCACCAACAGCAAAAAATTCTAAACAAAGGGCTTCACTCTAGCCAAAGGACCAGGAAAGGGACAGCCCCAGAAAAACTTTGAGACCGAACTGCCGTAGTCCAGCCAAAAACACAAAAAAATGGGTTGGGGATTTAGCTCAAGTGGTAGAGTGCTAGCCTAGTAAGTGCAAGTCCCTGAGTTCAATCCCCAGCACCAAAACAAAACAAAACAAAACAAAAACACGAAAAAGTTTGGGACCCTGCTCTTACCCATGACAACAGAAGCCAAGTAGAAAGCCTACCCTTTCATCCTCCCAGTCTACAGAGACTTCCTTCCTAAAAATCCCTTTGCATTTTGGATTAGAGAAAGCTGAGTAGGAAACTGGCACTTTCTTCCCCACCAGGCTGTAAAAAGTACCCTCTCACCACTACCACAGTGTCATAGAGACCCTGTGAGGAGCTTGGTCTTCCACCCAGCAGTAATAAAGTTCCCCCTTTTTCTACCCATTAGGATTGGATCAGCTGCCTAGTAGGAAGTCAGAATTTTGCCATTGTCCAGCAGTAACAAGGCCAGCTGTACTGTGGTCTGTCAGTGGAGATCATGTGGAAAGCCAGAAGACTCAGCAATAATAAGGACCAACCCTACTGGGCACTGTGGGGGTCTGCAGAAGCTGACTCTGCATGTTGTATAGCAGTTTTGTTTCTAATTGCTCAAATTGAGAAACAATTCAAATATTTCAGTGGGTGGATAGTTAATCTATGATAATCCATTTCCTGGAATACTAATCAGCAGTTAAACCCAATAATACATTAATACATACAACAACCTGGATGAATCTCCAGAGAATTGTAAGGGGTAGAAAGGAAAAAAAGACAACCTCAAAGGTTATATATAGTGTGATTCCATTTATGTATGTTCTTGAAATGACAAAAATTACTGGTTTCTGAGGGATGAAAAAACAATAAGGTGGGAAGAAAGTGAATATGGCTATAAAATAGCAAATTAAGTGATTTTGTGATTATAGAAATGCTCTGTATCCTGACTATATCCTGTCAGTATCCTGGGTGTTACCATTATGAGATATCCTGGGAAACTAGATGAAGGATATACTGATCTCTGTTCCTTCTTACAACTACATATAATTTTGCAATTACCTGTAAAAGTTTAATGCAAACAAACTATGCTCAATAAGAAAATAGTGATTCAAAATGCATGAAAAATCCACATGAAAATTTTAAAAAAGCAATAAAATGACCAAAACTAAGAAATAAACAGATGGTTTTAACACATCACAGAAACAGCTAAGGAAATAATCAGTAACCTGAAAGATAGGTGAGAGGAAAATATCAGGAATGAAACATCAAGGAACAGAAAGTTGGAGAATACAAAAGAAGATTTGTCACAATGTACAACTTTGAGGGGTGGGGGGGATATGGGATGAAAGATTAAACCCCAAGAGGCCCAGAGGGGCTGGAAAACACTTGTGTAGGAAGGAGTTTCAGTTAGCTGACAGTGAAGGAATAGAATGGTCTGCTAGGTGGTGCATGTTGGCTTAATCTAAACGAGCTCATCGAGGCAAGAGGAACAAAATAGTCAGAGCAAACATCTTTAAGAATAACTTCTTGTTGATACCAGAATAACTTCTTGTTGATACCAGAGTTTATTTTTGAGGTACAGTTTTTTAGATAACTGTGAATTTGATCATCACAACGAAATGGAAAGCGAGGAAACAAACACTTTTGATCTGTCTTTGTTGATCATTGGAAAAAAGAGGGACTAGTCATTAGAAAGTTGTAGGACAGTAGTTATTTGTAAGGTGTATGTATCAGTTTCTTTTATTTCTATTACAAATCCTCCCAAACTCAGTAGCTTAGAACAATATAAATTTAATATCTAATGTTCTGAACCTCAGAGTCTGAAATATGTTTCAACTGGGCTAAAATCAAGAAATCAACAAGCCTGCAGTTTTTCTGCGTAATCTAGGAGATAATCCATTTTCTTATCTGTGACAGCTTTGAAGGCTTTCTGCATCCTGTGGCTCATGGCTCTTTCTTCTATCTTTAAGGCTAGCAGCATAGCTTCTGCCTCCCTCTTCCAGTTTTCTAATGATTACATTGGGCCGACGTGCATAATTGAGATGAATGGTTAGGGGGAGAACCAAGATGCACCATGTATAGGTACAGAATAAATGTAATGAATGTGACCAATGTATGTAGAATGTACCAATACATGTTCTTGGTTTAAAATAAAAAAAAAAAATCAAACACCAAATCTAAAAAAAAAAAAAAAAAGTAGATTAGCAATTTAATTCCACCTGAAACCGAATTTCACCTTGCCATGTAACAAAACAAATTCACGGTTTCATCTTTCATCATAATTATTTACAGAAAGAGTTTCATAAAGACCACTTCTCTGGTCCTCACATATAGAAGAAAGTTTAGTCCACTCCTAGTGACTTTCCTAGTAACTGAATTTCCTTGATGAATTTCCTTAATGAAATTCAGTGCTACTATACTTTTAGGAGGTAGTATTGAACAGTATCTTTTTGACCTTGGGATGGGGGCAGGATTTCTTAAACTAAATGTAAGCATGCAAATTTTAAGACTGAGCATTTTTGATATATTAATATTAAGAACCTGTGTATTCTTATGTTGTCACAAAGTAAAAAGAACATGATTGCTGGTAGGAACTAATTCCAAGAGTTACAACTAAAAAAAGATTAAAATCCAAATTATACAAAGAATTTCTGCAGATCTGTGAGAAAAGTTAACCAAGGTAAAATTAAAGTAGGTAAAAGGCTTGATGAGTCACATTGCAGAGAGGAGGCCCAAATGGCCTGTCAGCATAGGAATAAATAAATGCTCAGTCTTAATTAGTAATGAGAAGAATACAAACTGTAAAAATAAAATGGGATTTTTATAATCACTAAATTAGTAAAAATTTAAAAGTTTGACAAGATCAAGTGTTATCTAGACTATAGAGCAGCTACAAATCGTGCTGGTTTGAAAAAGTAGTTTAACTCTTTTGATATAAAGTTAGTGTTGAATAAGAAAATTAAAAATGCCTATATAATTGATCTCGCAGTTCTACTCTTAAATATGTATCTTAGAGAAATTGTTATGTATTGTCCTACACACTTACACACTAATGACCAATAGCAGCAATGTTTCATAACAGCAAAAGTTTAAAAGTTTATTAATATTGCAGTGGGTAAATTATTTATTCATATACTAAAATACTATGGCTTGAAAATATGAATTACAACTTACATGTGTCCATATGGTTGACTCGTGAGTATAATGTCAGCTGAAGTAAGTCACAGAAAATTTCCTGTTTCCATTTATATATTTCACAAATAAGCAAAACTATGTAATTATTTAGACGTATACTATGTAGAAAGCAATCAAGTGAAGCAAAAGAATGAGAAACACAAGATTCAGTATCATAGCTTCTTATCAACAATGGAATAGGCTGAGTGAAGGGACAGGGAAGAGGAAGACTACATAGAGATACCAGTGTACTGGCAATGTGTTTCTCAAGTTCAGTGTTAAGTCCACAGGTTTATTCTATTGACATTCTATTTTATACACGTTTGTAAGTGCTTATATCAATAAAATCTTAATCTTTCAACTGGCTCTACTCCAGGTTCAGTTGAACCACGTAACACATTCCTAATATCCAGTACAGTCACTTCATTACAGTAATAAGAAAATATAACAATTTAAGTGATTTATTTTATAATTAGTCCTTGTCTGGAAATTTTCTAAAGGGAATAAAATACCAAAGAACAATTACATGAAGTAAATATCTCTTAAAAACTTGGAAAGAAGGCAGGAAAAATATAATGTACAGTATAGCCACTTCCCCAAAGTCGGAGTTCAGAGTTCACAGCCTCACTTGTTTGCAGATTTTTCCTTAGACCCTAACTAATAATTGTTCGTGGAAAAAGCAGCTATCCTCTGCAATTGTTTTTTTGGTGGGAGGTTTCCAAGTAGCCAATCCGAGTGCGTTATCAGTTTTCCTTGCTGCCGATTGGTTGCTGCCCTGTAACCCATCTCTGGCAGAGGTATCCACTTTCCCTCATCATAATGGATTGCTGTACTGCGTGTATCTATCCAAGTGTTTTCAGTTTTGTTCTTCTTAAAGCCCTAAGATCCTGAAGATGCCGCCAAAATGCCCTGCACCTACTAAGGCTTTATTACTACAGTATTTTATTAAATTATGTAACTGCAGGAGACATAGCATATTTAGGGCCTACACCATAAAAATAGGCATTTATAGGCATTTTTCTGACCATATCTGAAATTGATGGTTTTTCACAGTTTGTATGTACTCTAGGAACATAACAGCCACGAATTTCGGAGTTCCACTGTATACACTTTATTTATCTTATTTATTATTTTATTTTTTATGTGTTCGTTGAGGATCAAACCCAAGGTCTTACACATGCTAGCCAGACATTGTTTCACTGAGCTACATCCTCAACCCCTTCATCATTTTAGTACTTTTCTGCATAATGAGAACTATATATAGCTGTACAAGAAACATGTAAGTTTTGCTGCCTCTGATTGTTAGCCACTTAGTATAATTTTAATTTTGATGTTAGACTAATCAAATAGGAAAACAAAAACTCAGATCTTAAAAATGGTCTCAGGAAACCAAAGCTAATTATTTAGTCAATAATGTGTGGTCAGAAACCAGGGGTGGTGGCACATGCCTGTAATTCCAGCACTCAAGAGGCTGAGGTAGGAGGATTTTCATGAGCTCAAGGCCAGACTGGGCTACATAGTGAGTTCAAGATAGCTGAAACTATGTAGTGAGACCTTGTATAAAAAATAAATAAATATATATATATATATATATATATATATATATATATATATATGTAAAATATGTGGTCAAGTTCAAATTATAAAGTCTGTATCTTTTAAATGTAAAAATAATTTGAAGAATTTTACAGCATTCCCTCGAATTTTTTTAAGACTTTCAGTGTCTATTAGTATATAAGGAACACGAGATAATTAATTTCATAGATATTTTGTGATGATGGAAAAAACTGAATTTTGGTGTATTTTGTTCTGCATTTGGTTATTTTCATTTATTTAGTATATAGCGACTTCACTGATTCCTGAATTCTCTACAATAATGCTGTTTCTTTGGAAAGTTCTGTGAGTGAACCATGTTCTTACACTTGTGTTTTTGGAAAAGCATGTGGGTGGCATTGGATTCACTTGAGTAGAATTTTAATTAGATCTAGTGTATTCACTTTTATTAAAAGAAAGAATACTAACTCCTGTTTAGCATGCTGACCATGCTTTATTCTGACCAAGGGCCCCCCCCTTTTAACCTGTTCTTAACTTGCCATCATTTATCTTTAACAGTTTGTCACTTTTTCTAAGTTGCTGAAAATGTATGATTATTCTTTGTATCACAGAAATAAGATATGTTTATTGTAGCCACCCTAATCCATCACTCCATTCTTCACCCTTGACACCCTGAGCAGATGCTTGCACACACTGTCCTGGTGCACCAGATTATTCATCATTCTCTGTGCCACTGTTTTTGCACCTTGCTCTGTCTTCCAAGAATATGTACTGCCCCATTTCTGCCATCCTTCTTTCTCAGAAACTCTGGCAGGTGAAATCCTGAGGAGTATTTAAGACCCAAAAGACATCCCTGTTATAGTTCTTTTCCTTCGTGCCCTCTTCCATCTCCCCATAGTAGTTAAACTGAGAGTCACTACTGTTTTTGAGTCTCATAGTAAAATTTATTGTGTTTCTACTCCTCTACCACCTTTGACTCCTTGATGGCCAATTTCCAGTCTTATTAAATGAAACGTCCTCTTTGGTACCCTTTCCCCTCTGTAATTATTGTCTGTATCTATCCATTGCCAACAAAACTTGAAAACAGTTTCTTTCCTGTTGCTTTAAACACATTCTAATCAGGTTTTTCTTCCATGACTCCACACTTCTCGGGGCCCTGATGAGCCGTGTTGCTGAATCCATAGTCACTTCTCAGGCCTCATCTTACTTTTCCTTCCATTAGTATAGCACCCAGTTTACCATTCTGTGCTGAAGGGGTTTTTCTCTCAAATTCTAGGGAAAAACCTTAGAAGATACTCACCTTTTCTGTTTTCTCTTTCTTATTTTAAATGTTTTTCTGATTCCTCTTACTCTTCCACACCTCTAAGTTGTTAGAATGCTTTTTTTTTTTTGTACCTACTACTTAAGTGATTTCCCCCCATTCCATCACATCAATATGCTGATGACTGCCAAATCTGCAGTCCAGTCAATGAGAGTCTTATTCTTCCAGTTGTTAAGGCCAAACGTCCTGAAGGCATCCTTGATTCTTCTGTTTCTCTCACGGCTGACTGCTAGTCCTTCAGCAACTTTTAAAGTTTTCCATTCAAAGTATTTCTAAAATTTTACCACTTTTCACCATTCTAGGGCCACCATCCTTTAGTAGATTATCTCTTAACTAGATTATCATTGTAATGTTTAAATTGGCCTACCTGCTTCTACTTTTGCCCCTATAGTCTGTTCTCTCCACACAGTAATGAGAGATACCTCGTTAACATTTTAAGTATATTTATTTTAAGCATATATATTTAAGCATGTTTAATATTTATGACATCAGCTTCTCTTGACCTCATAAGTCAGGGTACTTTTTTTTACTGTGACCTGGCTTCTCATTTTTGCTCTGACCTCATTTTTGTTCTTCTTTGCTTTGTGTATGTTTGTAGCAGTCCATTTATTTCTCTGATGTTCCTTGAAAATGCCAGAGATACTTTCACCTTAGGGCCTTTGTGTGTGATGCATTATTGGCATGGAATTGTCCTTTCCAGATGCTCACTTGGCAAGCTCACTCTCTTTCTTCTGGTCTTTACTCAGAATTATCATCTCAGTTGTTTGTGTTCTTGATCACCTACTAACTCAAGTGATTCTTGTTTTTGTTTTGTATTGATTTGTCACCAAGTGGTTAGTCCAGGTAATCTGGCTACAGAATATTTTACAGGAGCTTTTGAAAGAGAATATATCAGATTTTTATTATTCTATAACAATGTTCTCCAGATTGTTTCTTAAGAACAATGATTCTATAAAAATACCTGGAGGAAAAAAAGTTCCTCAGAGAATACTTCACGTAATACCTTCCTCTTTTAAGATTCCCAGTGTACATTTAGATTTTGAAGTCACTGGTGAGAGAGAGCAGAATGTCATCAGTAAGTGCAGGAACTCTATGTCTGCTTTTTGATCCCGGTGTCCACTGTGTAACAACAGTATTGTCTCGAGCACATTATTTAACAGTTTCTTTACCTCTTTTTCCTATCTTTAAATTGGGGTTAATATCAGTGTCTATGCTAAAGGGATATTTTGAAGATTAAATTGCTTACACAAAATGTTTGAACATACTTGAGTGATTATTTAAAAGGTTATCTACTTATCTTTGTTTAAACCAGTGTTTATTTGTTCATATAACTTTTATTCTCCCAAATACTACATGCACACTTGGCATTCTATAACACCAGGTTTTGTGAGTGTTATGGTTTGTGTCTAGATGTCCCCTCAAAACCTCATATGGTAAGAGGTAGCTGGATCTAGAGTGTGTGATGCTAGGATTAAGGGCGTGTGATTACTAAATCAATCCACTGATTGGCTTAGCACTGCTCTAATCCTAGCAGCCTGGATAAAATATGAGATATAGGAAAAAGTTGATTAGTCCCCTTGCTTGCATCCCTTGCTTGCCTTGCTGCCTTCTGCCTGTCTGCTGTGTCACCCTGCCTCGGACCCAGCTGATTGTGGACTGAAACCTCTACAAACTATGAGCCAAATAAACCTTTCTTCCCCTAACTTTGGGTGTCCGGTATTTTGTCTCAGCAATGAGAGAAAAGTAACTAAGACAGTGAGGAACACTCTGAAAACACAGAAAAAAACATGAAAGTAATTTTTCTGACTCCTCCAAGTATCTGCTTTGGAATTTAAATCATAGTTTGACTGTCAAATCCAAAGGAAATGATAATAACAAAATTCTTATGATTCTTTTATAGGCAGTCAATTATGAAACGGTATGGAGGAGACTTGGGGATTTCTTTTAGTGTTAATATTTCTTGTTAGCTACAGTAAACCTAGGCATACTTTAAATCTTGGGAATAGTGCAACATCCTTTCTCTTTGGGGGCTGGTCTTTGCTTTCCTTTTACAATCTTTTATCATGTACATTTAATGAGTCTTTGCTAGGTCTATAAGTTTATAAGTATTTTAAAAATTTTTTTCTAAATTGAGCTATTGATACATAAAAATTTATACATGTAGGCAACATAAGTAAATGGCAGGTTTTTATTTTAAATTATTAAACACAAAGAGTAAAACTATTGGACTGCATCTTGTTAAAGTGGCTGGGAGTCACTGTATAAGTGGCTGGGCGTCACTTTAGTAAATGAATTGTTTTGTTTTTCTGATGCTTCAGAGCATACCTTACAGTAGAGCAACATAGAAAGGTGAGAAAGCTATGTCTTTCCTTTGTTAAGCTACAGCAGGAGAAGGGCTACCTGTGTAAAGGAATATGGGGAACAGAATCTAGATCCCAGATACCTTCCTAAACTGATGAGTTTTAGGAAAGTGAGATTAAGAAACTAGAGGATCTGGACTTTGATTTAAGATAATAGCCAGCAGTCTATCCCATTAAGTCTTTGCAGACCTTTTTAACATACCCATATGAAGACTCCTGCTTTAAATCACTGCAGGTAACCTACTGCATTGCCTAAGTGGCCACTGCATAGTTACAGAAAGTAAATAGAACCTCTTCTCCAAGCAATAGGTAAAACCAGAACTTTCAGCAATTCCAGGTATGTAAAAAATAAAATACCAACACATTGATATTACCAAAATAAATATTACCTAACCTATCCGTAGCTCTTTATAGTTTACTAATACCCTCCACGTGAATTATCTCCATTATGTCTTACATTACTCTCTGAGTAAATGATACTTCCACTTCACCTCTTTTCTTTCAGTAAGGAAACTGGGACTCTAAGAGATGATTTTATAGTAAATTTAGATCTTCTCACTCCTAGTTTTTTGAGTTTTCTTTTGTTTGTTTGTTGTTGTTGTTATTTTTTATTTGTTTTTGTCTTGGCTAGGTTTGGTTACTGTTGTTGGTGGTGGTAGTATAACACTATTTCAAGACAGTGTGCTTGATTAAAATAAGAGCATTCGTGAAGCCTGTATGAAAAAGAGTTCTTAGTGGGCAAAAAGACAACACTTTGAATTATGTTCTAAATCTTTCTCTTACCCTGCTGTCATTGCCTTGTTCACTGGGGAGTCTACTTTGTGTTAGGCATCGCCTCTTGTTATCTAGGTACTTTCCTAGGCCTTCCAGATAATGTGTCAAATAATCTATGAACCCTGCTGTCAAGGGACACATTCATAGTAGACTGACAAAGATATTCCTATTATAAAGGTTACTGTTACATTATACATTACTGGGGACATAACTGGAAAATCAGAAGAAAGGTATCATTACTCTGTTTCAGAAGGGCACTACACAATGTTGAGAACTAATCCAGCAGTCATAGTCCAGCAGAAGCCACCCATTATTCATTATGGTGTCCGTGCTTTCTGAGCCAAAAGCCAGGGGACTCGTGGTCTAATATTTAATTTGAATCATAGAGAAAATCCATCACATAAAGAGACGACATACACAGAGGGGAAGCAATTATTGCAAAATTTTGTCCTTGAGAGTGTCTCGCATTTCCTACCAAGTACAATAACATGAATTTGGATATATAACGCAGTGTAGTAAATTACTTCATTGCATATTATTGCCTACATAAAGCATAAAAATATGTAGATATATAATTTTTATAATACAGTAATACCTCGGTTCACAAACTTAATTTGTTCCACGGTTATGGAAAAGATAGCCATGTTTGTGCAGGAAAGATAGCCACAGTTGTATTTATCACCTAATGCAGAGTCTGCAAACAAAACCAAAATTTTGTTTGTGAACCAAATTGTTCACAAACAAAAGCATTTGTGAACTGAGATACAACTGCTTTTAACAACATATCAAGTGAATATTATTAGATTCATATAAATGTTCATGAATTCAACTCATCTCTGTCATGACACTCATCTCACATGATACCATATTATAGTAAATAGTTTTAGGACGTGGGACCAGGGGAGGTTTTATTTGAGTTTTTGGTTTGCTTGCTTCCTTCAGTGAGAGAGGGAACAAGGGAGAGAAGAACAGAGACAGAGAAGAGGATTTTCATATGATGAAAGTAAAGATACAGTGAGTAAAAATAAAAAAAATTGAAGATACAGAAAAGGAGAAAGAGGTAGGCTTCACATCCCTGATATTAACAGCGATTAGTTATATTAATTAGTTAGCTGTTGTGCAGAAGAATGCCTGTCTTCAGACATTCAACATAAAACAACAGTGACCCCCTGATGTATCAAAATAAAATTATCAAAAGCAGACTCCAAATCTGTAGTGTTACATACAGAAAAAATGAGATTGGCAATTAATATTTAATGCACTAATGTTGTAAGACACCTATGATGGTCCTAATGTCATAAATGGCACTCTTTTTTAAATTTTTTATTTTTTACCAAGAACATGTATTAGTACATTGTATACATAATGATCATATTCAACATGGTTATTTTGTACCTGTACATGATATATCTTGGTTTTCCCCCCACTTTCCCTCTCCTTCCTTCTGTTCCCCCACCCTTCCCTATTTGCAACAGAATTATTTACATTTTTCCATTTTTTCCCTTTCTTCTTTCTTTTCCCCTTCTTTCTTTCCCCCTTCTCCCTATCGAGTTCTACTTTCTTTTGAATAGTATCTTTTTTTAACATAATATCTTTTATAACTCTTTGTCTTTATTTACACTTATGGTTTATCATATCAGAGAAACAATTTGATGTGTACTCATGTGTCTGATTTATTTCACTTAACAATATGCTTTCAAGGTGCATCCATTTACCTACAAATGTCTCTAGTTTATCTTTTTTATGGCAGGGTAGTTCTCCATCATGTAGAAAAACCACATCTTCTTTAGCCATTCATTAGTCGTTGGGCATTTAGATTGTTTCCAAGACTTAGCTGTTACAAATTGTGTTGCTATGAACATGATTGTGCATACATCGCTGTGGTATGATGATTTTAATTCTTCTGAGACGATACCAAGCAGAGGAATAGCCGGGTCAAATGGAACCTCTAGTTGTCATTTTCTGAGGAATCTCCACATTGATTGGACCATCTATATTCCCACCAGCAGTGGAGGAGGGTTCCTTTTTCCCCGCATCCCTGCTAGCACTTGTTATTGGTTGATTTCTTGATAATAGCTTTTCTTTTGGGAGTGAGATGGAATCTTAGCATTGTTTTGATTTGCATCTCTCAAATGACCAATGATGTTGAACACTTTTTGATATATTTATTTGTTATTTTTATTTCTTCGTCTGAAAGATGTTCATTTCAGATGCCCATTTTTGGATAGGGTCTTTAAATTTGGGGGGTTTGATTTTTTTGAGTTCTTTATATATTCTAGATGTTAGACCTTTGTCTGTGGGACAGCTGGCCAAAATTTTTTCCCAGGCTGTGGGTATTTACCCCACTCTTGGTGATTTCTTTTGCTATGCAAAAGCCTTTTAATAGGATGTGGTCCCAGGCATTGACTCTTTGTATTGCTGCCCATGCAGTCTGAGTTCTGTTCATAATTTTTTTTTCCTACACCTATGTCTTCAAGAGTTCTGCCTATTCTATTCTCCAGTAGATTTAGTGTGTCTGTTTTAATGTTTTGATCTTTGATCCACTTTGATTTTAGCTTAGTACATGGCAAGAGACATGTATGTAGTTTTAGTTTTCAGCATGTGGCAAGCCAATTTTTCCAGTACCATTTATTCAAGAGGCTATCTTTCTTCAGTAGATGAGGTATTCGAATGTGTTTGGAGTTGTTTCTGCATCTTCTAACTGGTTCCATTGGTCCTCAGGTCTGTCTTTGTGCCAGTACCATGCTGTTTTTATCACAGTAGCTTTATAGTATAATTTCAAGTCAGATATTGTGATGCCCTCGGCCTTATTCCTGTTGCCCAGGATTTTTTTTGCTATTCTTGGTCTCTTCTGGTTCCAGATGAATTTCATGATTGTTTTCTCTAATTCTGTGAAGTACGGTATTTTGATTGGAATTGCATTAAATCTGTTTAGTACTTTAGGATGTATTTTCACTGTGTTGGTTCTTCCTACCCATGAACACAGGATATCTTTCCATTGTCTGAAATCCCTTTCATTTTCTATTTTTGAGTACCGTAGTTGTCAATGAAAAGATCTTTTACTTGTTTTGTTAGATAGATTGCTAAGTATTTCTTTTGTTTTTTTGATGGGATTGTGAAAGTAATATCTTCTGTTATTTCTTTCTCAGTGAGTTTGTTATTGGTATATAGGAATGCTATTGACTTTTGGGTGTTGATGTCGTACCCAGCTATGCAACTGAATTTAGTTATTAAATCTAGAAGCTTTTTGGTGGAATTTGTGGGTTCTTCTATGTAGAGTATCTTGTCATCTGCAAATAATGATAGTTTAACTTCTTCCTTTCCTATCTTTATTCCTTTTCTTTCTTTCTCTTGCCTGATTGCTCTGGGTAATGTTTCTGGAACCATATCAAATAATAGTGATAGTAGACAACCTTGTCTTGTTCCAGATTTTAGTGTGAAAGCTTCGAGTTTCTGACTATTTAGTGTGATGTTGGCCATTGGTTTGTCATGGATGGCTTTTATCAGATTTAGATATAGACTGTCTATTCCTAATTTCTGTAGAATTTTTTATGATGAATCGGTGTTGGATTTTGTCAAATGCTTTTTCTGCATCTATTGAGATGATCATGTGATTTTTGGCTTTGATTCTGTTGATATGGTGTATTACATGTATTGATTTGCGTATGTTGAACCATCCCTGGATCCTGAGATGAATCCTACTTGATCATAGTGTATAATCTTGATAATCCATTGCATTCTGTTTGCCAGTATCTTATTAAGAATTTTTGCATCTTTTTGCATTAGGGAAATTGGCCTGTAGTTCTCTTTTTCAGTTGGATCCTTTTCTGGTTTAGGTATCAGAGTAATGCTTGCTTCCAGGAATGATTTTGGAAGTATTGCTTCCCTTTCAATTTCTTTAAAGAGTTTGAGGAGTAGTGGTATTATATCATCTCTGAATTTCTTAGAAAATTCAGCTGTGAAACCATCAGGACCCGGGCTTTTCTTTGTTGGTGGGTTTTTAATTACCTCTTCAATTTCAAAGACTGCTACTGAGTTATTTAGTATTTTTATCTCTTCTTGATTCAGTTTTGGTAGTTCATATGTTTCTAAGAATCTGTCCATTTCTCCAGTGTTTTCCATCTTGATTGCATATAGGTTCTTAAAGTTGGTTCTGATGATCCTTTGGATTTCCATAGGGTCAGTTGTGACTTCACCCCTTTCCTTTTTTATTGCATGGATTTGGGTCTTTTCTTTCCTTTTTTTTGATAAGATTGGCTAAGAGTTTGTCTATTTTATTTAATCTTTTAAAGAACCAACTCTTTGATTTGTTGATTCTTTGTGTTGTTTTCTTAGTCTCAATTGGATTAATTGCAGCTCTGATCTTAATAATTTCCTCTCTTGTATGAGCTTTGAGTTTGATTTGTACTTCTATTTGTAGATGTTTGAGTTTCAACATTAAGTTGTTTGTTTGTGCTTGTTCTGTCTTTCTGATGTGGGAGTACTGAATTTCCCTTGTAGCACTGCTTTCATTGTATCCCATAGGTTCCAGTATGTTGTATTGGCGTTATCATTAAACTGTATAAATTGCTTAATTTCTTCTCTAACCCAGCTGTCGTACAGAAGGATGTTATTTAATTTCCATGGTTTTATGTGGTTTTTTTGGTTTCTGTCACAATTGAATATCAGTTTTAATGCACTGTGGTCTGACAGTATGCATGGAATAGTGTCAGTTCCCTTACATTTAATTAAACATGCTTTATGATGTAGTACCTGGTCTATTTTGAAGAACGTGCCATGTGCAGCTGAGAAGAAAGTGCATTCTGCTGTTGTGGAGTGGAACACTCTGTAGACACCTGCTAAGTCCATCGTCACAGATTTGATTCAGTTCTGATATTTCTTTGTCAACTTTTTGTCTAGTTGATCTGTGTATTTGTGACAATGGGGTATTGAAGTTTCCCATTATAATTGTGTTAGTGTTTATTTGATCTTTCATGTTCTTTAATATTTGTTTTATGTAGTTAGGTGCACTGATAGTTGGTGCCTAAGTAATAATGATTATTATTTCTTTCTCTTGGAGTTTTCCTTTGAGAAGTATGTAGTGACCTTCTTTGTCCCTCTTGATCAGTCTTGGTTTGAAGTTCACTTTTTCTGAGACTAGGATAGCTACCCCTGCTTTTTTCTGGGTTCCTGTTGTATGAAATACTGTTTTCCATCTTTTGATTTTCAGTCTATGAATTTCCTTTTGAGTTAAATGTGTCTCTTGTATGCAGCATATTGATGTATCTTGTTTCTTGATCCATTCTGCTAGTCTGTTTCTTTTGATTGGTGAGTTGAGACCATTTACATTGATGGTTACAGCTGTTATATATTGACTTATCTTTGTCATAGATCTTGTCTGTTGTTGGTTCTGTGTTTCACTTCAGTTTAATTGTTTATCTTGCCTGGTAGATTTTTTTTAATAGTGTCCTTGTAACTTTTTCCTTTTCTAGGCTATCCTTCAAAATATTTTATAGAGGTGGTTTGGAGGTCATGCATTTCTTCAATTGTTCTTTGAAATGGAAGTATCTTATTTCATTGTTGAATTTGAAAGATAGTTTGGCTGGGTACATCAATCTGGGTTGGAGATTATATTCTTTTAAGGCTTGAAATATTTTGCCCCATGCTGTCCTTGATTTAAGGGCTTGTGTTGAGAAGTCCACTGTGATTCTGATGGCTTTACGTTTATAGGTGATTTTTTTTGTTTTTGTTTTTGTTTTTTTCCTCTAACAATTTTCAGTATTATATTCTTTTGTTGAATTTCTGGAATCTTGATTATTATGTGTCTTGGTGTTGATTTATTTTGGTCATGGCTAATTGGGGTTCTATATGACTCACTTATCTATATGTTAAGTTCTCTTCTCATGCTTGGGAAGTTTTCTGTCATTACTTCTATAAATAATCTTTTTATATCCTTTCCACTGTGTTCTTCTTTTTCATTGCAGAATTCGTAAGATTCCAATCAATCTTAAGTTGTTCTTTGCATCATCTTGCTGTTGTTGTATTGATTTTTCTTAGTCTCTAGCTATTTTTAATAAGTTTTCCTTTTCATGGTCATGAACTGCAGTCCTGTCTTCTAGGTCTGAAATTCTGTCTTTGCTTTCACTTAATCTACCATGTATACTTTCAAGAGAGTTTTTGATTGCTTGAATATCTGTTTGGATATGTTTCATGGGTTCCATTTCTTTCCTGAGTTGAGCAGTCAAATTTTCCATTGTTTTTCTAAGTTCCTCTGTTTTTTTAATCTGTGTCTACTCTAAACTCATTAAGCAGGTCTTTCATTACGATCATCATCTCTTTCTTAACTTGGCCTATTATTTCTAATTGCACGTTCTCTATAGCCTCATCTATCTGTTTTATAACTTCTGCTGCTATCATTTCTGTAAGTTTGGTTGGGTGTTTTCTGATTTCCTTATTTCATTGTCCTCTGGATTTTTTCTGGGTGGCCTGGGTGTCTGGGGATGTATTTTACTTCTGGGTCTCATCATTTTCTTTGTACCTATATGTATTTCCCCCCTTTTAGTTTCACTGTTGATTTTTACATTTTGTTTATGGGAGGTTACTTGAAGACAAATATCAGTGCTTTCCAAGGAAAGGTCTGTTCCTTCAGTATCTTCTAGGTATATATGGTTCTTGGCTTTTGTGTCTATCTCAAAACCCTGGACTATGTTAATGATTATTACCCCAGATAATTACAGTATTACCATATGAGAAAATACAACTGGTTATAACCTGTATAACACCCTTGTTACACTAGTACATTAGCAATAGCAATAGATTTAATTAATATTCATGAAATTGACCAACCATGGTAACTATTAACTTTGTATCTTTAACCATAGGAGCAAGTTCAACACATTTACAAAGCAGAATCCCATATAAACCAGGAATTTGTTTGTAGTGGGTTTCCCATTAGTAAAGTGGTTTTTATCCTGCGTTTAGGAGGGATAATGAGAGATAGAAAAAGGTAGCAAGGTCAATGAGGAGTTCTAGTAGATGCAAGATTTAAGGATGAACGGATGTTACTTATACTTTGGGAAACTTGAGTTGATAGTTTAGGAAGAGTGCAGGTTGGGAGTAGTGGGTCAAACCATATAGACTCTAGACAATATTCACTCATATGCAAAATGAAAGGGAGAGAGAAAACAAAAAGAAAAAGAAAAATCGGAGCATTTGATTGAGGAAGGAGAGATATGATCAAGGCAGGAATCAATAAAAGTAAAAACTTAAACAACAACAAGAAAGGATAGGTAGAAAAGAGTACATATCAAACATGTAACAGAATGAATAAGAGAAAGAAAAAAGAAAAGGAGAAACAAAACAAACATGTACATATCATATACACACAGACACAGACACACATACACATAAAGTGGGACTTCTCTGATGTCCACCCCTCTGTGGTGGTGTGCAGGCCAAAACATGATTCTGTGCTTCTTAGCCCTGCTGAGTCAGCAGTGGTCAGTGCTGGGTACGGTGTTGATCCTGGTCTCCATTCGTGGAGTCTGAGGCAGTTTTCAGCCTGCAGCTCTCTGGGAGATCTTTGGTAGTCCGCCCATGTCTCCTTACCATTTTTGTCTCTAAAACTTTCCTCAGTGGCATAAGTATTTTTGGCTCTACTAGGTAGTGATGGCTTGAATCAGAAAAGAAGTGAAAAGGAAAAAGAGATAGAGAGGCAGTGGTGCCTTCTGTCCAAGATCTTCCCCACGTTACTTGGGTTTCACCCTGCTGGTGCATGGGCAGAGCCAGCCCAGATCAGCGGCCCGAGATCTCACAGACTGGCCAGCTCAAGCCTCTGAGTCCATCGGTCGAGTCCTGAGTCGGCCTTGGAAGGGGGCAGAGCCGGTGCAGATACATGGCCAGACCGGCCAGCTCAAGCCTCTGAATTCGCTGGTCAAGTGCCGAGTTGGCCTTCCGTAAATGGCACCCTTATGAATCTAACAAATGCAAAGTTTTTAAAACAAGCCTCACAAAAAAGACTAATGTTGCTAAAAAATGTGACATCCCCTATATTCCATTTAAGAATAATTTTATTCTGTCTTTTTACTGTGTGTCCACTGATTTTTAAGATTCTTGAACCTTTTTCTCTTGTTAACTAATAAAGTCACAATATTTATTCTTAAAACTGTAGATCAGTGGTGGTGAACCTGTGGCACAAGTGCCGCAGTGAGCTCTTTGTATCACTGAAAGCTCTAAAAGGTTCGCGATCACTGCCAAAGACCTTTCCAAATGTGATGAATAAAATATCCTTTTCTAGCTACTACAATAGGCAGCTCATATGCTGCATCATAAATTCTCTTTACAAATGTTGCTTTTAAGAACGTTGCTTTCTGAGACGCTCAGACTTTGGAGATTAGTGCCACATCTTCCAAAGGTAATCTTTAACTTCTTAAAGTTCTAAAAGTCAGATTAATTGTATTACTAATGTGTTGATTTGTCAATTGTATTAAAAGTGACATTTCTATTTCCTGAAAGCCATCTTTTTTTTACTTAAAATATAATCATTAGTACTTAATTTTTCTTCCATCCCATAAAGGTAACAAGACTAACTTTTTTCAGATATTTAACAGTACCACTGTATTTTCAAATACAGTCTTACATAGAATCAAATGAATTGTATAGATTTTATAAAAGGGCTTCTTACACAGTTTTCTTCTCATGTTTTATAGAAAACTGTAAATTCTTAAAACATATCCTTGGAATCTCGAAGAAATACAATTTTAAAACAAATTGTTGTAAGCTATTTTTAAATTTTATGTGTTAACCTACTTTTACTTTTTTAAAATTTATTTTATTGTAATGGTACATTTTAGATGTACATAGTGATAATATTCAACATAGGGGATTTGTACCTGTACATGATATATCTTGTTGCTTCATTTTTTTCCCATTCCCCTCCCTTCACCCCTTCTCCCTCCTCCTTTCTTATTTAACCTACGTTTAGTATGTATCTTTATTCATTTATTTTTCTTAATTTTGCTGTTCACAGTCCTGTTGAAAACCAACTTTTTGAAACTTAGTTCCTCCCCTGAGAAGGGACGCTTCCTTGGTCAGTGCTGGGTAGTTAAGTCACTGCCTGCCTTGAGCTGTCCTCTGCAGTGTTAAAGTAGCTCTATTATCATGTGCTTATCACACTGAATCATACTGTTTTTCCACCTGTCTTTTTCTGTAAACTGTAAAAGATCATTTAATGAGTTGTGGGTAATTCTACCCCTGGAACCCAGAACAATAACAGGAGAATAACCACCTGTTACATTTGTTGACTGTTTCTCAAACCCAAGCATTGCCCTACCTTATGAGATTTATTGTCTTTAACCATTATTGTCTTCCAACCTATGTCTTCAACTTTATGAGATAAGTTTATGGGATAAATTTAACCATTCTGCAGATGATCAAGGAGAAGCCAAGTGTTTAATAAGTGGGAGAGCAAAGATTCAAACATATTTCAGGCTTGAGTTCAAAACCTGTGCTACCCACTACACTATCATGCATATGCAGCAATTCAATAAATATTTTAAGTGAATGAATGAATAAATAACATGAGTACCATTTGTAAAGATTTCTGAATAGGTATAACTTCCGATAAGTTTGGGTAGTAAGTCTAGCAATAAAGGACTTGGAAAGAACATCTCCTCTGGCCATATGTGTATTCCCTTATCCTCTCCTATCATTTTTAGTTACTAGAATTATTCGGTATATTATTATTGTACTAAAATACTAAAGCTCTTTTTTTCTGAAATACAGCAGGAGACTCTGCATAGCTTCTCTTTAAGAACACGAGTGATCAAAGTACACAGTGAATGTTTGAATTTTTAAAACTTTATTGCAGTAAAAAGATACATTGTGATTAATCCTCCATAAAATACTCTCCCTCACTTATCCATCATTCTTACTACTTTCTGAAGCAGTTTCAGAAGTCCTGTTTTGTGTCTTTATGAAGTAAGGTAAACAAAAAAATGGTGAATGTTGCAGGTGAGTGCCATCTAATGTGAAGGCAAGCCTATAAAAACCTTCCAGTGTGTCCTCATCTACCTTATTCACTGGTTCTGCCACTGGGTGACTTCTGGCTCTTCCCTGAAGTCAGAATGACCATGAAAGGTAAATGTTTTGGGTTGATTTAGAACATCAAGGTGGCCACAACAGCTCAACTACAGACACAAATGAGGACTTCCAGGACTTCTTTAGAAAGTGTCATGAACAATAAGTGTGTTCAAAGTGAGCAGGAGTATTTTGAGGTGGATTAATGACAGTGTGTCTTTTACTGTAATAAGTTTTTAAAACTTTAAACATTCTTCGTATTTTTCATTCACATTGATATATACATACTCTGGTAGGCTATCGTGGAAAAGTGCCTCCATCTGTTTACCTGCAACCCAGAGGTGGTTGTTATCCATTTGCAGCTTAACATTGGTATAAATCCTATTTGTACTCTGCTGGAGATAATACTGACTAATAGCTGATATTCTAGATTCTGAAGCCAGACCTGGGCAATTTACTAACCTCTCTGTTAGCAGTGAGACGGAAACATTTGGTGGCGTTGTAAAGATTAAATGCTGCAAAAAATATAAGAAACACTGGCACATGTTTACTATGAAGTAAATAATATCTGGTAACTACATGTATTGTTTACTTTGCACTTTTCCTGGTATACTTATTCAGTAGTTGCTCTGTATATTTTAAATTATACTTACTTATATTGTTAAGCCTACCTTTTCTTTTTCTATTGGATTATAATAAATAGACCTATTTACTATACTAATGCATTTCCCTTTTATCATGTTACAAGATGTTTCTATAAGCTGAGAGGTTATTTATTTAATTAGTTAATTCACATATTGAGATCCTGCTATGTACAAGGCATTGTGCTAGATTCGGGGAATATATTCATGAGCAAAGCAGATAGAAACTGCTCTCTAGCCACTTGTTATCTCAAAAATACTTTTAAACTTCACAACTTTTGTCAATAAACACTTTCAAACATGCATGTAAAAATGAATAATTATAAGTGTTATACTGTTTGTACTAGGGTATAGATTTTACAGTAAACTCAAAATTGAAATTAAAAAGGATAAAAAAGAAATGCAGAATCTAATATTCTCTTTCTCTTTATGTTTTCTCACCTCCTTTGGAGAGACCAGTAATTTAAAATATAAAGGGAGAGAAAAATCAGAAAAACAAATAAGTATGTGAAGGAAATGAATCAGAAACCTGACTTCATCTGGAGTGCCAGAAGGGCCTCCCTAAGGAAGCAGCATCTAAGATAGGATCTGAAAGGAGTGTGGGTCCCCACAGCAAAAAGATTGAAGTGGAATGTTCCAAGAATAGTGTTATAGGTAAAAGCACAGTGTATTCAAGATACAGAAGGAGTGCCAGTTGTTGCTGAGGAGGGAGTGTCACAAAAGCATGTTAGAGAATCGAATGAGAACCAGATTGTACAATGCTGCGACCCGCACGGCCGAGCTGAACACGGCAGAGTAGCGATGGAGATGAAAGAAGAGACTCACACAGGATTGCTGGGACCAGGTGGAGCCATCAGCCTGATGAGCGGAATGGCCCCCTGCAAAGTGCAATCTTTATTTATAGACCTCAGTGCAATCTTCACTTATAAGCTTCAGCATAGCATAATATAGAAGGAATGTGCTGAGCCATTTGAAACAAAGGTAAACAACTTGCAAAACATAATCAGAAGGTCGTGTCAGCTTGTGGTATTATCAAAAATTAGCAATACAGGGAAATGGGTACAGAATAAGCTTTTGACCTGTGGCCCTGCCAGCCAGGCCTGCTATTCTGCAAACCCGCACAAACAAGCTTTCTTGCCTTATAACCTTGTCAAACTAAGGCTACAGGCAAGGAGCCAAGGATCATTTCCTTAAAATGCGCCCTATCTAACCAGGTGAAGGTGATCTGGGGAAATGGAGGTGCATGCAGTGTAATGCTGAAGTCATTCTGTGATGACCACCAGTGGGCACAAAGTTGTTGTTGGCTCCCAACAATACAAGGCTTACATACTGTATTAAGGATTTGGCTCTTAAGGCTTGTGGAAAGCTATTGAAGAATTTCAAAAGGAAGAGTAACATGAACAATCATCTTTCTAGTTATATTTGACTGATTTTTTTTCTTGTTATTGCCAAAAGCAGGTAACAGTGAAGATGAACAAAAGATTTCAAGATGAAAATCTCATACAGCATACTATTACTTAACATACTAAAGAGTAATCTTAAAATAATCATGTCATGAGACTTTGTAAAAGATAGTATATTCTGAAAAGGAAAAGTAATACAAGGGCAAATTAAAGTTGAAAATGTCTCTCTTCTTTTCAAGCACTTTGACATATAAAACCCAGGAAAAAACTTAGTACCCACTTAACACTTAGACTCTCTCTTCAGCTTACAATGCTTAGCACTTATGAGCATCTTTTTTCTGGTTCTTTTGATGTTAATAAAAAGAAATACAGAATATTATTTCAGTAATGATAAAAACAACAATAATGATAGTAACCACAATAATAGCTCTTATCATGTCTCTATTCTGAGCATCTTACATGTGTTATCTAATTGACTCCTCACAGTGATGTTACAAACTAAGTATTGTACTATTTATGCCTCATTTTTCTAATCAAGGAGCTAATAGAGAAGATGACAGAACAATTTAACTAGAAGCCACACTCTTATCAACTGTGCTGTACTTTCCTGAGATACTCCAAAGGTACCAATGAATAGTAAAAATAAGAATCAGACTGGTTTATAGGAAATATTACTTGCTTGCCCTTTTGTATTAAAAATCAAACTTTAAAAACCTTTAGGATGAGGGGCAAGAAGTCAATATTAAATGTTACATTTTTCTGGCTACAACTTAATCAGTTTGCTATTTTCTAATACGTAAGATGTACACATCTAGTGTATGACACCTGATATACATAAGATATATAACTATGTGAAAATCTGAAAAGATACTGAAAACTATAAAAAGATAGTTTCTGCATTCTGGGAATCTACATCTATTCAAATAACTGCTAATTCGAGGATATAATAAAATAACCTAAATAGAACAGAGATAAGAGCTATAGAAACTCAAAACAAGAAAGGAATATTGTAGTCACTTACCACAAATAACATGTAAATTTAAACTTGGTCATAAAGCATGACTCTAGTTCAACTAACCTGAAAAGTGAGGAATCTTACCCATTAAAAGATGACCACATGAGCAAACACACAAAGACATAAATGTGGAGGTCAGTCTAAATCAAGGTATAGACTGCGCTAAGGAGAGAAAACCAAACTGTGGAACATAGAGGAATATGAGAGAGTAGGAAAACATGGTTTGGAACATGGAGCCTCATTCTTAGCATTTTCAAATTTATAACAAAAATAGACTTGCCAAAAGCTTCTGGAGCAGGGAAATGGCAGAATAAGAATGTTCGTCTAGAAATGTTACTTTAAAAAGTACGTAGACAGAAATGAAGTAGGAAGACTTCAGTCAGAGGTCTTAATTAGGAAATAGTCGTAATTATCAGGACATAATGTAATAAGAAGTAGAAAGGAGGCTGCCTTCTTAAAATGGGGCTGATGGAATATATTTGAGATATATTTCAAAGGAAAAAGTGATAAAATGTGATGTCTCATTAATCTTAAAGTTTAATGTTTATTCTGCCAAGAGTAAATGAGGTATAATTCATTGTTTTTGATAACTTGGAGGTGGTGATTTTTTTCTCACCTTTTTATATTATGCCAAAATTGCAACCAAACTCATGAAGTATGATAGTCTTAATATCATATTATTTAAATTCAAGACCATTTCAAGATACTGTTTAATCTGTAAAGAAATTCTGCAAGTCATAAGTGATATCCATCAGACAGCTCAGCACACGGTGCTGGATCAGTGGTTGGCGCGGAAAGAGTTCTTTTTGCATAGCTGTTGAATTATTGCTACTATTAGCAGGTGTTGCAAGGAAATGTGCATTGCAGTGGTAAGCCAGTAAAACTAAAAATTATTTTGGAGCACAATGGAAGCTTTTGAAAGACTTGTTTCTTTTTTAAGTTAGGCTTTCTAACAGTCTATGTTTAAAACTTCCTTTTCGTAGTATGTCTTTGTAATATTTTCTTCCACTGCTGTGTGTTCTAAGAAGTAGATTCTGAGTGCTTTACATCACTTTAAAAGGTACACAGAAGTATTACTAGATTTTGATCAATCTGGACTTTATGCCATCTACACACTAGTATATTTTAAATAGTTCATGTTTGAATTTTTCTTTTTTTTTTTTGGTGGTGCCGGGGATCGAACTCAGGCCCTTGTGCTTACAAGGCAAGCACTCTAATCACTGAGCTAAATCCCTAGCCCCCTCATGTTTGAATTTAAGGTTATCTGTAATTTAAATTGGAAAATTAAGAAAAATCACCTTTGTTTTGCAGCAATCAGCATGTTGGGAAAATTTATTCCAAATGTTCTTCCTTTCTGGATTATGTCAGAAAGTCTCTAAAGAAGCTTGGATTAGATGAATTCGAGGTCAGTATGATCATCAATTATTTTCACAAAAGAAACTGCTATAGGGTGATCAGTTGGGATAATGTAAATCTAATCACTTCCCCCTCTACTTATCTCTTTGTAAAAAAAAAGTCTATATTATGTTGAAATCAGACCTCTATTTTTATTGCAATTCACTTTTCCAGTCAGATAGTTTGTTACTGTAGACCTGCAGAGAGATTGCCCCCCTTTAGTTTCATTGAGTTAATAATGTAGCAATTAACAAATCAAAGTTGAGTTTAAATGCAATACAACAGTGAAGCGGGAATCAGAAGTGAAGCAGAGAGAATGGTCCCTGGGCATGTTGGCACGCACCTGTAATCCCAGCTAGTTGGAAAATTGAGGCAGGAGGATCATAACTTCGAAGGCAGCCTGGACAATCTAATTAAGAGCTGCAAAGGGGCTGGAGGTGTAGCTCAGTGGTAGTGCACCTGCCTAGCGTGTGCAAGGCCCTGGGTTCAGTCCCTGGAAGGAGGAGGGAGCGCTTTATTTACAGCTTTTAGAATTAAGTAAAATTTAAAATCTTAAAGAAGTTTTTAAATGGAAGACTTACAGAAAGTTGTAATACCGTAAGCAGCCCAAACTACTTACTGATAACATTTTGGAAGATGAAAGGTAAACTTGGGGTTGGGAATTTAGCTCAGTGGTAGAGCGCTTGCCTTGCAAGCACAAGGCCCTGAGTTTGGTCCCCAAAACCACCGCCCCACCACAAAAGTAAACTGGTTGACTGATAGTAACAGTCTGAGAATAAAAATAAACTTTCAACATGATTCAAATGAGTCAGTAACTAAAAAATTAAATTGAACTTGGATCACCATTGTATACTAAATTGATTATAAATATAAGCGTATAAAGGGATGACATTGTTTCCATGAAAGAGAAAAGTTAGAAATGATTATTATATCAAAGCTAAACGGTATTATTTATTATACTAATTATGCCTGTAATTCCCAGTTGCGTTATCACTTACAGCAGTTGTACTTGTAGTAACAGATTTGTTTCCTCTGCTTTAAAGTAGCTATAAAAGCCATAGGAATTTAGGAAGTATTAAATGAGATAATAATGTAAAGCTCTTCACGTGTTTATATAGTAAATGCTAATTATATGGCAGTGCTTTTCATTGTTTTGATCACTATATATGTGTTAGAAAAATAAAAAATTTTTAAATAATGTAATTGGTATAATTCTTAGAAGTATTTTTATTTAGCTATTAAAATGAAGACCCTCTTACTCCTGTAAAAATTAGACATTATGTTTTACTTAAACTAGGAACATATTCTCTTTCTTCAAAAGCAAACAGGAAAAGTACAGAAAGAATGTTATTTATTCTTTCTTCTGGCTTTGTCTTCCCAGGTTTATCTTTAATAGTTACAGTAAATATTCCTAAATATATTATTAGTATATAAAAGGGTATTAATATAGTTAATATTTACTGAGCACCTACTATGTGATAGATGTTATACTAAGGGCATCACAGTATATCTCATTTACTCTTGGCAAAAGCATTCACACTTGTAAGTCTTCACTCAGTCTTAATGACACGTAAAAAGCTAACCAAACCAAAAAAAAAAAAAAACTTATTAAATGTTGAAGAGAATGAGGTCAAGGGGACAAGGGGAACCACTGAACCCAAAATTGGAGAGACACAGAAGTGAATATAGAGAATTCCAACTTACAGGAACAGAAACCCCCAAGTAGAACTTCCCCAGGAACCAGTGCCAGGGTAAGAAAACCTGAACTTTAATTGACTATTTATTGGAAGATTACTATAGACAACTCTGAAAATTAAAAACTACAGAGGGAGCCAGTCATAAGGAGGACCTCACATTTTTGTGAGTTCCACCTCTGTGAGTGTGACCTGATTCTAGTGAAAAATCCACTCAGTCTACCAGCAAGCAAAATGGAAGAGTAATCATTTTGAAGTCATCAGAGCACTCCTAGCAGGTCTACCCCAAGGAAACACAGTACTATTCATTCCAGAGCCTAAGCTGTTAAGAGTTTTATCAGAGCCCACCTGACCCAAGGGAAAGAAAATACTCAGCTACAGTCAGCTCTAGCCTTATGTATGGGAGAAGAAACATACCCAGTTCCAGCCTGCTTTAGTCATGCCAAGAAGGAATAAAAATACTGAGACATTGGTGAAGTTTAGTCAGCAGACACAGGTGACTAAAAGATTAATACCCCATCATAGAACTATAAAATACTTCTTCCCATGCATCTTACTATACATCACTTTAAGGCCTATTTACAACAGTTCCTTTGATATGTCTTGCTACCAAGAAAAAAATTGCAAGTCACACTAAAAGGCAATAAATGCAGTTTAAAAAAATAGGGCAAACATTATAACCAAATTCTGATACAACAAGGTTGTTGGAATTGTAAGATCAGGGATTTCAGACAGTGATATGCTACGAGTTCTAATGGATTAAGTAGACAGCATGCAAGAACAAGTGGACAGTGTAGGCAAAAGGATTCTTAAAACCAAAAAGAAACTCTAGAGACAAAAAAACACTCTAGAGGGCTTCTTGGTACAATGGACACAGCTGAAGGAAGAATTTCTATTGATACTGGTACAGCAATAGAAAATTTGAAAACTTGAAAGCAAGAAAACAAAGACTGAAGAATAAAAAACAACACAATATCCAAGTATGGAGACAAGTACACATATAATATTATCAGAAGGAAAACAAACAAAAAAAAGAAGATAAGAAACATTTGAATTAATAGTGACAGAAATTTCCTCACATTACTGTTAAGACACCAAACCATAGATCCAGAAACCTCAGAGAACATAAAGCAGAAAGAAAAAGAAAAGAAAAAAAAAAAGAACTTACATCTAATTGGAGGTACTTTTGGTACTTTCAAACTACAGAAAATTAAAAAAAAAAAATCCTAAAAGAACACCTGTGTAGAGGAACAAAGATAAAAATTGCATCCACATTCTCTTCAGAAACCATGTAAGCAATAAAAGTAGAATGCAATTTTTGAAATATTGAGAGAAAAATAAAATGCAAACATAGAATTTTTTAGCCTGTGAAATTGTTATTCGAAAGTGAAGGAGAGGGCTGGGGATTTAGCTCAGTGGGGATTTAGCTCAGTGGATTTAGCTCAGTGGTTAGCTCAGAAGGAGAGGGCTGGGATTTAGCTCAGTAGGCAAGCACAAAGCCCTAAATTCAATCCCCAGTACCAAAAAAAAAAAAAAAGAAGGAGAAATACTTTCTCAGCAAGTAAAAATTGAAAGAATTTGTTACCAGTGCACCTGCCATGCAGAATATATTAAATGAAGTCATAAATTTCAAGCAACATATATCACAGGTATACAAGCTGGATTCAGGCTTCCAAAATCAGTTGATGTGAGGTGGGGGATTTAGCTCAGTGGTAGAGCACTTTCCTAGCAAGTGCAAGGCCCTGAGTTCAATCCACAGCAGCCCCCCCAAATCAATTGATGTAACTTAGCAGTAAGTAAGATAAAAAAGAAAAATCATGTGATCGTATCAATAAATGTAAGAAACTCTGACTAAACCTAACACCCATGGGGTGGGCGGATGGGACTCCTGAAGCGGGGAAACGTTCTTAAAACTAGGAATGTTTGGAAACTTTTTTACCTTGATGGAGAATATCTACCAAAATATCTGTTTACAACATATTTAATGTTTCAACCTCAAAGCTTTGCTACTAAGTTCAGAAACAAAGCAAGGATATCCTTTTTCATTGCTAAATATCAACATCATACTTTAAGTACAAGCTAGTGTAGTAAGACAAGAAAAGGAAATGAAAGTAAACGTTGGGGAAGAAGAAATAAAACCATCCTTGTTCAGGATGGCACGACATAAAAAATCAGAACTGACAAAAAAAATTCTTGGCACTAACAAGTGATTTAAGCAAGATGGTAGGATACAAGGAAAATATACAAAAATGAATCTCTTTGCTGTATTCCAGCAGTGAACTACTGGAATTTGAAATTTAAAACACCACAGAATATACCTGACCTAAAAATGAAATATTTAGATTTAAAGGTAACAAAATATCTACAGAATCTCTGCAGGGAAAACTACAAAACTGTTAATGAAATGAAAAAAAAAGTAACTAGAGAGATAGTCTGTGTTTGTAGATAGGAAGAGTCAGTATTCTCAAGATTTCATTTCTTCCCAACTTGATCTGTAGAATCAGTGCAGTCTTAATCCAAATCTCCCGAAGTTAGTTTTTAGATACAAACTGATTCCACAGTTTATACAGAAAGGCAAAAGACCTAGAATATCTAACACAGTATTAAAGGAGAACAAAGGTAAAGGACTGATTCTGAGTGAGCTCAAGATTTACTGTAAAGGTATAGTAATCATGACAGTTTGATATTGGTGAAGTACTAGACTATAGATCAAGGAACAGAATTGAGAGCCCAGAAACAGACCCACACAAATATAGTCAAGTAGTATTTGACAAAGAAGCAGACAATATAGTGAAACAAACATAGTGTTTTCAACAAATAGTGCTCACACAATAGGACATCACATGCAAAAATGAATTTAGACATAAACCTTACATCTTTCATAAAACTTACTCAAAATGAGTTGTAGACACAAAGCTGTAAAATTTGTAGACAGTAACCGAAGAGAAAATCTGTATGACTTTAGGTATAGAAATGACTCTTCAGGTACAACATCAGAAGTACATCCCATGAAGAGTAATTGATAAGCTGTATTTCTTTTTTTTTTTTCTGGTGCTGGGGATTGAACTCAGGGCCTTGGGCTTGCTAGGCAAGCACGCTAACCACTGAACTAAATCCCCAGCCCTGAGCTGTATTTCATTAAAATTGACTTTTTCTGCTATGTGAAAAACACTATCAGGAAAGCGAGAAGACAAGCCACAGATAAAATATTTTTGAACGATATCTGATAAAGGATTGAATTTAAAGTATGCAAAGAACTTTAAAATCAACAATGAGAAAGCAAGGCATTTAAAAACTGATCAAAAGACCTTACTAAGTACCTTACCAAGGAAGATGTACAGGTGCAAATAAGCATGTGAAAACATGCTCCTGGTCATGTCATTAGGGAAATGCAATTAAAGTAACAGTGAGACGCCAGTACACTCCAATATCCAGAACACTGACAACAATAAATTCTGCCAAAATGTAAAACAACAGGAAATCCCATTTGTTTTGGTGGGAATGCAGAATGGTTACAATCACTCTGTAGAGATTTTGGTGGTTTCTTAGAAAACCAAACACATTCTTTTCATGTAATCCAACAATTTGCTTTCTTTGGTGTTTAACCAAAGGAATTGAAAATGTTCATACACACAATTACTTACACTTGGATATTTATAGCAGCTTTATGCATATTGCCACAACTTAAAAGCAACTGAGATACTCTTCAGTAAGTGCATGGACAGATGAACTGTGCTACAACTATGCAATGGAATATTATTCATCATTACAAGAGGTGATCTATAAAGCCTTGAGAAATTATGGAGGGAAATGAAATATATATTACTGAGTGATAGTAGCCAATATGAAAAGGCTACCTACTGTAGGATTGCAACTATATGACATTCTGGAAAAACCAAAACTAGGGAGACAGTAAAAAGATCACTGGTAACCAAAAGGTAGCAAGGGGTTGGATTTAGGGGAGTGGAACTACACTGTGTGATGTTTTAATAATGTATACATTTATCCAAACCCAGAAGATATGTACTACCAAGAACGAATCCTAATGTAAACTACAGTGATAATTGGTGATAGAGATGTATCAGTGTAGGTTCATCCAGTATAAGAAGTGTCAGTGTCACTGATGGAAGGTACTGATCATGGGGAGGGTTATGCAGATGTAGGGGCAGGGTGTGAGTGCTCTGTACTTTCACCTCAGTTTTGCTGTGAACCAAAAACTGTTCTTCAAAAAGAAAGTCTGTTAAAAAAGAAAAAAAAAAAACCATGGTAGATACTTTCGTTATGCAAAATTAAATGACCTAGAAAGAATCTGAGAAAAAGGCAAATAATTTTTCCTGGTTCAGAGAGCTAACAAGTTTTAGGACCTGAACTTGAATATAGGCTGTGAATATAGGTCAGACCTTTAAGCACACTCATAAAATTGAAAGGAAGAAAAAAGGAGTAATGTAGATAAGTATCACCAGGTAAAAGGAAAGTCTTAAGTCAGAGAATACTTTTATTAGATAATAAGGCCAATAATAGTGTCCCTCTGATTTTTTTGCATAAAAATCACTATTGAAATGTATTTGAAAAAATATGTTGAATAAAGTGGGATGGGTAGGGAGCAGGAAACCAAAGCTAGAAGACATTAGAGGAGAAAGGGACCAAACAACATGATAAGATTTAAAAAAAAAGACAAGCCAGAGAAAGGAAGCAGATAGATAAGTATATATGCAGGAAGGGATTTTTGTCTTAATTTTAAGCAAGAGATACTGAAACAATATTGTCCTTCAAAAACACAGTGATTAGAAAGGGAAAAGTTATTGAAATTAAACATTTTTAGTACAGTATAAATACCTTATTTTATTCCTATATAATGAAATATTAGTGCTTAAAATGATAGTTTTGCCCACAAGCACAATAAAGAGAGGTTTGTGCATAATTTTATTAAAAGAAATTTTCACCTGAAATTCTAAACATTAAAAAGTGTCTATACCATTTAAATTTTGAAATACTTAAAAAGATCTTTAACTAAATTTGTAATCATTTTAACCAGTATATATAATTGGGTGTGTGGTGAATACATCAATATGTTTATAATCTTTTAAAACACATCTCTTCATACTCAAACTGTGTGTGCAAGTGAATTATCCAGAAAATCTCCCATAGTGCTGTGGATAAGATCTTAGTCACAAGAAGTCATATTAAATGCGAAAGAAAACAGTCATCAGTGATGACAGGTCATCATTCCAGAGAAGACCAGAGCTGCATGTGCTGGATACCTAAGCGGTCCATACACAGCTTCACAGATAATCTGTATGTTTGGTAGTCAGTTGTGAAAGTATTGGGAATTTCTCTTAGAGCCTGCGTTCTCCATCTCAGCACCGTTTGCATTTGGGTGATTCTTTGTTGTGAAGGGCTGTCCTGTGGACTATAGGATGGTTAGCAGTATCTCTGACTTCTACCCACTAGGTGTCAACAGTAGTAAAATGAACAGAAATTAAATTTAAAGACACTGACGCCAAACATTGACAGAATTGCCCCTAGTTAACAAGTCTTTAAGCGTTTGTCATCTTACTTATATCATTTTCAGTCGTCTAATATTTCCATTATAAATTCGATGTTTTTTAAAATGCCATTTTACATGTTATACCAAGAAGCACAGGGATGGGCAGAGGACATGAGTAGTCATGTTATTCTTACATTTTGGAAACTTTGTATTTGAAGTGATCTTTTCCTTGAGCTCTCATTTTGGATAACTTTAACCACTTAAGAGTGATATTCTTTTCAACCATAGTCTAGATCTATTTAAGGAGCATGTTTAGATGCCACAATATAATTAAGCCTAACTCTGCACCACCAAAAACAATAAATTGCAGCAGAACATCAACTACCTGGTGGCAAATGACAGGATTTCCTTCTTTTCTAAGACTGATTATATACAAATATATTAGCTGATTGAGCGTTAGTGTTATATGTTTGTTATTGTGAATAATGTTGTAATGAACATGGGAATGCGGATGTCATTACAAGGTGATTATTTCATAGCCTTTCACTATATACTCGGAAGGAAGATTGCAGAGTCTCAATTCTTAATGACTAAACCCCCAATCACCATTTGGCCTCCAATTTTTATTGCATTTAAGCTTTTAGCACTTTAGAATTTAACTTTAAATTCCCCAAGACCTCACTTGAATTATCTGTAGTATCCCATGAATGTCCGTTATTTCCTGTTGTTGCTCAGTAAGTGAGAAACTCTATAAACCCCAGTCCAGTCTCAGACCTTCCGTTGTACTATACCTCAAGAAAGATGAGAAAAGTTGTTTGGATGTTTGGAGAGTAGGCCTGGGATACAAAAGAGGTACAACTCAGATTTGTTCTATCTCATTTGAATCTTGTCTTTTTCTCTCTTCATCCCTAATAATCTAATCTAACATCAGTCCCTCTTGTGCATCTGGTTAAGCTGTTTGGATTCACTGTGTGGAGTGCAGGACAAAGACCAGCAGCCTCAACAGCTTCTGGGGAATACTGCGTGTAGGATTTGGGCCCCACCACAGACCTACTGAGTTACAATCTACATTTTAACAAACCTTCAGTGGTTTAGAGCTCCCCATGGTTTGAAAAGGACAGATCGCTACTAGCCAGATCTCTTTTCTTCCTTCCTAAGGAATTCATTTGTGTTTGTTAGACTCCACACTTTTATGTGTTCGTCAAGGACTACAAAATCAAAATTTTCACAGGAAGGTAGTTGACAAGGATACAAAGTTCCCTTCCCTCAGGAACTAACCTTTTAAGTAAGAAACAAGGAAATGCCTGTTATTTTGTTTTCCGTCAAAAGCCAGATCGAAAACCCCGATACTTAAGATTTTTTTTTTTTTTAAGTACAGTGAACATATGTCTTAGCTTATCCCAGGAGATGTGCTTTATATCTGTTGTACTTTCCTAATTTATAACACTTGTACTTGCACTCTCAAAAGCTTCCCAGTTTGGCTGACACATTATGTGGTCTACCTACTTTCACAGGCCATTGTCTATACCAATTATAGGTGTCTAAGCCTCATTCCTGTATCAAATCACATCTATATAAAGTCACACCATTGAAGAATTGTATTCCTCTTTTATACCCTTGTACCTATGATAGATCATCTGAGTAGACATGCATTGTCAGAACTATTAAATAGTTTACTTTTATCAAGGTTTTTAAAAGGATAGAACTTGCTGGTCATTTGCTCGAAATAACTAAAATATGCTTATGTTTTCTAATTAGTGGGAGGTTATTCTAGGAATGTATACAGTTATAAAAAAGACTGGAATCTGTTAGCTTCAAAAGAACCCAGAAAGAGATGTATAGCATAGTCTCATCAGAATGCAGTTTGTTAACCGGAAGCAGAATTCAAAACAGCCCTGCTGACTGAGTTGTTGTTATTCTTTGAGCAATAGGTGTTTTTTAATCCTCCACCATTATAGTGGTACAGGTCCTAAACTACAAACTGTTTCAGTCTTTGTTCTAGATAATTTTTCTCTCGTGATTTTGGCTAATTCATAGGTGGTTTATTCATGACTAAGCTTTCTGCTTCAACAAAACTTGTTTGTACATCATTATCAGTCATCTTCTCCCACCCCAATTAATAAAGAAAATCTAGTTGATTCATTTGACCACTTTCAAATACCTATATGGATGGAGTTCTTGTTCCACACCACTTCATCAGCTGGGCCACCACATATGGTTACACTGTTTGCTCCACACAAGGGTGTCTAGCTGATGGTGCAAATGAGAAGTACAGTCTCAGCTTGTTTTCCTTTTAAGACAAGTGAATTGGCCCTGACTACATCCAACCAAAAGAAAGTTATTTTGTTTTGTTTTTTTCTGGTTCTCAAAGAGACACCATGTGAACTGACAATAGCTCTATCATAAGCTACAAAAACTCAGTAGAGTAAGATAAGGAAAGTAGAAATGTATGCCTTTGGGAAGATCTATGCTTAAACTGTATCCTGTGACCCTTTCCCCAAGCAATGATTGGGCAGGGATACATTAAAACAGGATTTAGAGTTTGGAAGCATTTGGAGTCTTAACCTCTTTAGTACTGGGATGTTTCTGGACATTTGTATTAGTTATCTTTTTAAAGTCCGTAGTTTGCAAGAGAACAGATTTAATACAGGAGATTTAATACATTTACAAGTATATTTAATACATTTACAATACAGCAGATTTAATACACTTACAAGTTACAACATTCATACACAAGCCAAATGCAGGAAGACTGCAGAACATCTGTCTGTGCACTGGAGACCCAAAAGATCCAGTCAAGGGCTGGGTGCCCACGGCACTGTCTCATGTACGTCCACATCTGCACTAGAAGGCTCAAGTAATCTATACTGGAGCCAGGCTACAACACTTAGAACGGAGATGAAGACCAGAGCTCCCCAAAGCAAACAGCAGCCATTCCCGAAGACAGCAAGGCCCCAAACTCCTTCTGCAAGGAGAACAGCTGAGTTCCCTTCGGGAGAACCAGCTGCAGCAGAGCTTCTCCTGGGAAACAGCCAGCACCTGTCTTCCGCTCCTGTTCTCCTTTATGTTGTGTTGGCAGTAACCTTCAGGTGGATCCTCTACACCCAGAACCACATCAACTCAATTCAGCAGAGTGTTCCTGCTCAAGTTGACATTTAAATGTCTGCCACAACATTGAATTAAGACACTATTATAAGAAGCCTGTGTTACCTGAGTTCTGCTGTACATAAATTTCTGTTCACTTTTTAATGATAGGATCACACCCCGCCAAGAACATTTATTTATTTTTTGCCTTAGCTATTAGGAGACTTACAGTTAGATTTATGCTCAATTCTGCTTGAGTCTAGCAACTTCTCCCTAAGATACTTTGGTGTCATATTCTTCTCCCTTGAATTATCTATACTTCAGAGTGTATTTTTTTCTTTAATGGCCCTACTAGTGACATATTTTATGCCTCATGTTATAAGCCACATCAAATTCTTCTTCGAAATAAGCATATGATTAATAAAGTTATCTGTAACTTAACAGTTGTATAGATTTGAAGCAATTAAGTTTAAAAAGTTAACAATTATATTTTTTTCAGATTGTAATCAAAAAATGCCAAAATTCTATACAAAGCATACCTATGCCTAAATGACATGTAGTATCAAATGCACAGAAGATAAATGGAGATTTCTATTAAGCAACAGAGATGATTCAAATAATATAAGTACTGTTATAAAGAATAGCCACTTGCCTTTAAAAATTATCTTTATTCTCTCAGCTAACTGCAGAGAAATATTTGGTACACAGATGTCTCTGGGGAAACCAGTACCATTAGGTTATCATTAAAAGAATAAGAACAAATAAAGGAAAAATACATTATACCTTTTTATGTATTATTTTTATTTAGTGGGGAAAAATAAGAGCTTCCTATTAGTAATGCTATTAATAAGGGAATTGTTCATTTAAAGGACATCAGATTATTAGACTTATTGACATACACAAGATTTGCAAATGACAGTTCAGATGAAATATATAATACTTAAATGATGTATCAGTGCTCATTTTTAGAATGAATAAGAGCTGGATGTAAATTTTACTCACATAGTAACAGTTTATAATTTTATCTTCATTAACTAGTCATTGAAAAGACATGCAATAGAAAAGGTCAGAAGAACTAAATACATTTTCTTTTTTTTTTTTTAAGAAAAACTCTTATCCATAAACTTCAAGGTTAGGAGGAGTAGTCACATACATAATTATATTATTTATAAAACTAATACACATATGAGTTACCTTTGCTCTTTATTGTCCAGAAGATGGTAGTGATGCTAGTATTTTGAGTAACACCATGCTTATTTTCTTCAGGCAACCTAAGGTTATCAGGACTACATCAGCCTTCGGGTCACTGGCTTTGTCTTTACTTGCACCCTGCGCAGGATCAGCTGATGGGCCTCACCTCCATATAAGTCAGCTGTGTCCTGATCAAGAGTATGTCAGTAGCTCCAGACCCACTGTCTAGTGATGAGAACTAAGTCAAATTACTAAGTCATATTCTGATCCTGTCCAGTTAAGGACAAACTCTGAACAACTGTGTCTTTCTTATGCATTCATCCAACCTACTTACTCCCCATGAAGTTACAATATGACTCATTTCTGCTTACCTGGAGGACTTTATATTGCTCTATTTTCAAAAATGAATGAATGAATGAGTAAATAAATAAATGAAAGAGAAGGCACTAATTTTCCTTGGAAAAGATTTCCAAATAATTTTTGTAGATATTCTGCACTGCAGGAGATGGACTATAACTTCCCACTCATCAAGTGTGAGCTGTACATGGTGACTCTCTTCCAAAGAAGAGTCTGGGGAGACCAGAGGAACTTTACAGTGAAGAAACCTGACAGATGCTCTGTCAGCCAGGTAGTCAAGGTCCACATCAACAGAGATAAATCATGTAGACATGGTGCGCCCTCGATATGATATGAGGAACATGGCACTGTACTCCTATGTTCTTCCTCTCGGTAACTATAGCCCTATTCTGTTTATGAGGAAAAAAAAAAATCTGACAAATGCTGATGGAAGAACAGTCTGTAAATATCTAAGCAAGACTCCTCAAAACTGTCAAAAGTCATCATGTACAAGGCAAATCTATGAAGCTGTCCCAACCAAAAAGGCTAAATGCAACATGGTACCCTGAATGGGATTCTAGAACTGAAAAAAAGACATTAGGCAAAAAAATTAAGGAAATTTGAATTCAGTGTGGACTTTAGTTAATAATAATATATCAGGCTTGGGATTTGGAGCAATGGTAGAGTGCTTTGCCTGGCATACATGACGTCCTGAGTTCAATCCCCAGCACTGCAAAATAATAACAATAGTAATTTAAAAACCAATTGTGGTTCATTAATTGTGACAAAATACCATAATGCAAGATGGAGACATGGGTATAGAGTACATAGAAATTATCTATGCTAGCTTCAGAATTTCTTTAAATAAAACTGAGCCAAAACAAGTTTGTATTTTAAATAATAGTATGAGGGAAAACTAATGTTTATTGAAACTTTGCTTTGTGCCATGTACTGTGCTAAAAGATTATACTACCTCATTGAATATTAAGGATGACTAATAAAATAAGTGATATTATTCTCCTTTTTAGGTGAGAATTCAGACGTAAGTGGATGTTACTGCCAAGACCTAGGGAGTTAGGGAAGAAGGATTCCAGTCTAGGCTATCTAACTCAACAGCCCATGTTTCTTCTTGTCATACTTCTGTAACGTTTTACCAGACACTGTGCACAAGAAGAATGCTTGTTTGGCATTTTTCCAAAACTAGCGGTCATCAAGCAAAGACACTTAATAAGAAGGATAAAGAGAAAATTCATGCTTGCCAACACACAAAATAAATGTACTTCTAAAGCAGATTGATGAATTGAAGTTTGAAATACAGACAAAATTCAAGAAATGATGAGTCTTAATGAAGAGTTGAAGAAAAAATATTTGTATTCAGAACTTTGACTCTTGAAATTCTGGCAGACAGGATGAAGTTTGAAGTGTATGACACACTTTTTTTTTTTTTAACACATAGGCTATATTATAGTCAAAATAACTGTCAACAGATTACAAGAAAAGGAGTGTAGACTAAATGCCCGAGTATGGTTGCTCATTTACTGTCTGCATTCCAGTTCTCTTTAGGATTGGAAATCTCCATGACCCTAACCCACAGCCCACTTAGTTAGGGTCCCACTCTGCAACTCATACTGGCCTCCTTTTTCTGGAAACCAGGTGTTGGGCAGCTGGGAGCAATGGAATTCATGCCCAGCACCACCATCTCCCATTCATTTTACACTTACAACTTGTAAGTTTTTGTGCGTATCCTCACCTGAATATGATCTATGCTGGGTAATGCCTCAAGTCTGATGCCTTCTTTTATATCCAGGAAGTTGACCTTTCCTAACCTCTCACTTATTTTAATACTTAATAATGCCACCTATAAATAAGACCAGGTGTGGTGGCACACACCTGTAATCCCTGCAGTCTGGGAGACTGAGGCAGAAGGATCACAAGTTAGAGCCCAAAATGGGCAACTTAGTAAGACCCTGTCTCAATCTAAAAAATAAAAAGGGCTGGGGCTCCTCGTGAAGGCTTTCGGTTTGATCCCCAGAACCACCTCCCCCACAAAACACCATCAATATATCCATCATATATGCATCTTTTCTTTTTTAAATTTTCTTTTTTACATTTTTTTGAAATAGAGTCTCACTATGTTGTACAATCTGCCCTTGAACTTACTGTGTAGCCCAGGCTAGCAGTGAACTTACAGTGATCCTCCTGCCTCAGCATCCCGGTGGCTGGGATTACAGGCATGCAGCACCACACTTGGCTGAATATATTTCTCTTAAATATTGGTGTTAAAATTAGATGAGATGGTGTCTTCATTTTAAATTCTTCTCATAATCTCTGATCTAATCTGATGAGAGAAGTTTTTTTTTAGAGTTTGGTTTAAAACATAGAATCACGTCATAAGCATTAATTTCTTTCCTAAAAATATGAATATACTTTGCCAAATTTCTGCTATAAACACAATCCATTCTGTTTTGTTTTTTGCACAAAGGCTTATATATGATATCACTGTTTGAGTATCTACCTTGATTTTATTTTCATTGCACATACCTGTAATGCATAATCTGTTATGTCTCACTTTGGTTCATTTGAAGTAAAGAAGAGTCTTATTTTCAAGTAGGAGAATGAAGATTCTGTCTCACCTTTTCCCTCTGCAGTCATTCAAGAGTAAGAAATAGAATGTGAAACAGAAACACAAAGTCTTTCTTTGATAAATCCAAATGACATTTTAAATCTCAAACTGTATCATAAAGCACAGTACAGTGAATATGAAAGAGGAATACAGAAAGAGGCCAAGAGGAACTCCCAGGGGAGTACATTCAGACAAAGCCAGTAGAAACCAGTTCTCCAAAGGGGCGTCTTCTGAGGAGCACAATCTTGAGTGCCTAGTTTGGAACAAAAGTAAGTGATGGCCATGGCAGTTTTTTATAGGGCAGCGTGAAGGAGAAACTGCACGCACACACATTGAAGAGTGCATTTGTGGGAAGTAGGATGGTAAAGATTATGAGTTCTGACTTGTCCTTCAGCAGCAGATCTCAGGATGGTAGAGGAGAAATAAAGACCAAATTCAGACACAGTTTTGTGAGAAGAGAATTCTTGGTGCCTTGAAGTGCAGGCTGGGATTCTACTGCAGTGGCTTGGTCCAGGAGGTACTAATTCAATTCAAAGTAGATGAAATGTGTTAAAGGATGACCAAGGGGTCTCTGCATGAGTTCTGTGAGGGATGGGAGGTTTTTCCTGGGAGGCTGCACCTGGAACTGGATGGGCCAGTGCCTTACTTTCATCCTTACCCTTTTCTACTTTTCTAAATTCAAAAGTTGTTTAGTGCCATACAACAACAACAAAAGAATAGGGGCTTAGAAAAAAAAACAAATTTACTTAAACATTTGCAAGGAAACCTGACAAATCTTTTCAGATCTTTGACTCTTTACAGTCTTCCATTTGTTTTGACAAATAATTTGGTAGCAGTTTCTTCTGGTGACTTTCCTTTCTTAAGCCTTTCACAAAGGCACTCAGCTTGTGGAGACTTTTCCTTTCACATGTGTGTTTCACTGGTTATGCAATATTTATTTGTATTGTTACAGTGATAGAAGCCGCGTGAAAAATTTAGAAACAATTGATTCAGTAATCGTAAAGTTCAGTGAGTGGGTGCAGAAACCTGTATCTGAACTAGAAATGGGCCTCCTAAGTATGAGGGCTCAGCATACTACAGGTGAAATCTTCTAGAGAAAAAACAAAATAATGTTCATTGATATATTTGTTCAATGGATGTTAGAGAAAATTATTTTAAATATGAACATATGCCATTGTTTTGCTCCTGTTGCCTTTGAATCTCTCTCAGATATGTCTTTAGACAGTGTTTCAAATTTTAGTTTTATTCAAAAATTGTTTTATTTGATTCTTGTTTGTTCCATGAGCATAGTAATAAGGGTAAATATTTCATTACAAAGTATTGAAATTAAACAATATTAAGAAAATATTAGTGATTTCACTTATAGTATACTAAATAAACTATGTTCTGTGTTCCTACAGAATATTTAACTGACAGAATTTAACTGTGTTGACTTGCTCCATGAATTTCAAGAGAGCTCTTTAAACACCTAAGGTTTTAAAATGATGCTATATTTATTTTACTTTAGGGTATCTATGATGGGGAAAAATTTTAACTATTTTTGACTCTTGATAAATTTATTGTTATTGTTTTTATCTTGAAGCTGCCAGAAAAAACTATAATGGACTACTATGAGAAGTATAAGCCTAGAATGACTGAGCTGGAAGCTTTTAATATGGTAAATCTTAGATTTGAACATATTACATTGAATATATTGCTAGACTTGAGTACCATTCTATTAAATTTTATTGGGGGTGAACCAATCCATGTTGTTTTTCTCTTTCTGTAGAAAAACTATTTGGATCATTTCCTATTTCAGAACTAGATTAAGTGTCAGTAATGTAATAAAGAGAACACGTGGTAGATTTCTCTTTAAATGTATTATAAATGCACAGAAAGAAGTTTTAGTCCTTTGAACACATATTGGTCTCAATGAAGTCTCTTCACAAGCATTCCTTTTAATGGATTTCATTCTTAGTACCCTTTTAAAAGCTTTCTATCACATATGATTGCTTACTGGATTCTACCTCAAAGTCACTGAAAGGACATTCTTTTCTTATTATTAAAGAAAAACTTTTGATCTCTGCATTATTCATATCTGAAGATGTACAGTGGGTAATTTGTTATATGTAGACTTCCCCTGTAGATACATTTTCCTAAGCATAATTGTTAAAGAAATAAGCTTATTTTTTTAAGGACCACTATCTTATTCTTTTAGTTAAAAGTTGTTTTGGCTCCTTGTGTGGAGGCTTTGATTCTTCTGGACCGACTTTGCTACCTGAAAGAGCAGGTAAACTGTATGATTTTTAAATGAATAATCCATGTCTTTATTAAAGTACAGTAATATTAGTAGAGTCATATCTAGGAGAAATTGTTTCACTGAAACTAGTAAGACAATTTTTATTATTATATGTTCATAGTTTATTCATTCCATTGGACTGTTAATATATAAACATATGTAAAACAGATGTCTTTAGGAAAACTACCATATAATAAAATGTATATTCTTTTAGTTGTATGGTAATTACTACACATAGGCAGTGAACACAAGCCACCATGTATGACATATTGTGTAGCCAAAATTAATAAAGGCCAGATATAAAAGGCATTGTTTACACATTCATTTTATAAGATTTTACCTTTTAATACACTTTTGGAGTTTTGGACACATACAGTTTGCAGTATAGAAACTTCTTTCTAATCAGTGAAGATTATTTCTGTTTTTTCAGTCTTATTTGTTTCATATATGTTAAATGACAGAATACTGACTTTTGGGTTATCTTTAGGGAGAATACATTTTTCAGACTGTACTAGATTGTTGTGAACCTAAATCCTTGTAAACTACCTATATTAAACCTGTTTGGGGATTCTGCCTAATGTTTCCACTGTAAACCCTTTTAAAACAATTTTACCATATAGAAAATGTTACTTTTTACTTATCAACAGACTTCTTGGAGCAAATGGATTTTAATAAATATGACTTTGTTCTAATTTATATTATTATGGAGAACGAGAATTTTTTAAAGTATGTAAATAATGATATACTTTTCTAAGTGGCCAACTAAGTCCAAATCACCGGAAAGGTTTGATTTCCTAAGTAGCTAGTGACAAAATCAGTAGTTATTTTAGCAGGGACTCATTTTCCTTCTCAAAAACTTCTCCATTGACCTAAGTACAATAGGCAAAACAGTATGCACAAAGATTTATAGGTCCTAGTGATATAATAGAAAGCATAGAATCACTAATTTTTAGTATTTTAAATACATATTTTTCTAGAAATCTAAAATACATAAAAATATAAAAAGTTAAAAGTAATTATAATCCCATCTCTCAGCACTATTAAATATCTGATGTATTTCCTAATGATGCTGTCATATATATTTTGCATGTATATGTGTGTGTATTTTATGCTTTAAGACTGGAATAAAATTATACACGCAGCTTTATATGTAATTTAGGTTATGTAGGATTTTCCCATCTCATTACTTATACTGCACAAAGTAAATAATATTTCATCATAAGATTAGTTAATACCCATTTAATATTGGCCATCCAGTTTTTCACAATCACAGCAAATACCCTGTAATTCAATCTCTGTGTATGTGTTTGCTATTTCAGCATAATTTCTTGAAAGTGAAATTGTAAATGTTCATTTTATTCAAGAAAAAATAGACTTCTTTTATATAGTGTGTTTTTATGTAGTTTTTTATGATGGTATGTAATCTGACTCATCTGTCCTTTTTTTGCTCAACAAATGGTGGTATTTCTGAATTGTTTATCAATTTTCAGGAAGATATTGCATGGTCTGCACTTGTGAAGTTGTTTGATCCTGTGAAATCTCCCAGATGTTACGCTGTTATTGCTTTGAAGAAGTAGCAATGATTTAAATCAAGGCAAATTATTGGTTGTATTGGTTTATGGGACTTGCTGTTAAAATTGCTTTTCTAAACATTTATGTTTTTAGGTAAATATTTTTAAATAATTGCTATATTTTTAAAATAAACAATAAAATAAGGGCTAACAACAGAAGGTCATAATTCATTTTTCTATTGTCAAAGCATACATTAATAAAATAGGAACTTGTATCTGGGCATGTTGGCACACACCTGTAATTCTAGCACTCAGGAGGATGAGGCAGGAGAGTTACTGTGAATTCAAGGCCAGTCTGAACTATATAGCAAGACCCTGTCTCTAAAAAATAAATAAATAAAAAATAAATAAGTAAAATAGGAACATGTGAAAATATTATAAATATCCCCTATATTTAGTATGTCAATAGAACACTGTGATCCGTGTATTAACTTTTATTCAATATTTAAAACCCTTGAAAATTCCTATGTATCACATTTTTACTTTTATTTTAAAAAACGAAAATTACAAGTGTAGATGCAGTCAAATGCTGAGCATCATTTGCATTTTCTTCCATATTTGGGAAAGGTTAATGTTGCAGGAAAACTCCACATTTAAAGGAAGAAATACTCAGAGCCAGGCCAGTTACAAAAAGTGCCTAATGTAAAGCACATTTTACACTATATTTTAATGTAAGTTACATGAGGTAATCTTCTATTTCCTTAAAGGAATGTGCAACTCATAAGTGATGTTCATTTTAAGGATTCTTCAGGTTATGTGATGGGTTGGCACTTAACGAAATTACCTTGTGCTCTGTAAAAAGTCAATCCAGGTAAAGCAAGATTGAATGGAAGGAGGCCAGCACCTTGCACAGTGTGGAACAATTTATTTGATTAGCAGAAAACTTGAGGGTGTTAATGTACACAGAAGAAGTGGACAGCTGAGATAAAGGTTCTTTGATATTCAGCTAGAAAGCCCAAGACTCTGAAAAAGAAAGAGAAACTGCATTCTGCAGTTTTGTACTCTCTCTAGATGAGAATAATTATTTTACTTTAGATTATAATAATTGAGTTTGCAGCCAATATATATGTGAATGATAAGGTACTGTGTACAGCAAGCACAATGTTGGGGAAATAAGCCATATTTAATCTTTGTATTCTGTAACACTTTAAACATATCTAGTAATAGAAATTAGATGTTAAGGAATCCCTGTATTCTCATCACAACCTTAACAATTACCATTTTACCAGTTGTGTTTCATCTGTACACATATGAATTTGCGCACACACACACACACACACACATACACTCTCTGTCCCCAAACATACTTCTACAAAATTTTAAAGCAAATCCCAGGCAGTTTATTACTTGTCATAGCACTTCAGTATATATTCCTAACAACTTTTTCTTAATAAGATCTATTGGGCCAAGCGTGGTAACACATGCCTGTAATCCCAGCACTTGGGAGGCTGAGGCAGGAGGATTGCTGTGAGTTCAAGGCCAGCTTGGGCTACATAGTGAGTTCAAGGCCAACCTGAACTACATAGTGAGACCCTGTCTCAAAAAATAAACAAACAGAAAAGATCTGTAGTTGTTCTCAGTCACATACCTGTGATTGGCTCAAAAAGTCTGTATCAGTTTGTTCTGTGTAACTTGATTAAATGTAGATTGTTGTTGTTTGTCTTTGTCTTTGTGCAAAAATACTTCATAGCCTTACATTCTTTCTGTTGCATCACCATGGAAGGCACATCATGTTTGGTTGCCCCACATTTAGTGATACTGAGGTAGATCAATAGTTTCCGTTTTTGCGAGCCTAAAGGTCACCATCTGCTTTTCTATTAATGATTTCGGCAGGCAGTTGCAGTGGCTAAAAACACTAAGAATGAACAACAGCAAAAACAAAACTACAGGTTGATTTGTCATATTCATACTGACTGGCTGAGAGTCTTTCACAGGTTCAACTTATCTACGTATTTCATTATTTTGTGCAGAATTGCGTTTTTGTTTCACAGTACTTTTCTTTTATGTCCTCATATTGTTTGTTGTATGAGGAGCGATCTAGGAGGGAACAGAAAACCTCGCCAGCCAATTTCTTTCCTTTCATAATTTTACCTAGATAGAATGTTAAAGTCCTTCCCTGGCACCCAAATATTTATGTAACATTAATTTTTCATTAACGTAAAGAAAAAAACTACATGTGTGCAAAACACTGTTTAGTATAGAGAAGTGAACTACAACTCTTTCACTCATTCATTATTAGCAAAGGAACTTTACAGTAACTTCTCTGTGTGTTAAAATTGTATCAGATATTTTATTAGTGCTTTCTACTTTTATTCATCTGTTAATGGGTGGCTCAGGCATCCAATTAAAATGAGACAACCTGTATGATTGCACTGAGGTAGAATATTTAAGGAATACTGCAGCTTTAGACACACGAATCCCCATTGCAGGATTTGTGACTTCCATCTCATAAAAACTGACCTTTCGGAACTAGTTTACAGTTTAAAGAATGTGGTACAAAGACACGAGCACCAGTTTAGCAATCACTGTCTGGGCGAACTAAAGCCAGATCCTTAAGGAATCAGAGCCTCACCTGTAAAATGGAGTTTCATTTAATACTCATTTTTTAAACATTTATTGAATGCTTGGCATGTGTCAGAGCTAGCAGGAATTGTCAGTATGGAGTCCAACAATATATGTTTCTGTACTCAAAAGAATTCAGAGTCTCATAAGAAAGACAGTTAAACTACAGTGGTACCTCAGTTCACGAAGTTAATTCTTTCCATGATCTGGTTGCAGAATTCATTCCACAATTCTGGTTGCAAGCATGTATGTACAGAATTGTGGAACGAATTCTGTGACCAGGATCGTGGAAAGAATTAAGTCCGTGAACTGAAGCACCACCTTAGGTAGGACTTAACAACAGCCAGGCTCACGACTGTAAGGGAGCAGATACAGGAGTTCTCAGGGTGTCCTTTGATGAATAGACAGCGGGACAAGGGACAGTAATACTACACATTGAGTATTCCTTATCTGAAATGCTTTTTTTTTTTTTTCAAATTTTGGGCTATTTGCATATATAATAAGATGTCTTATGGACAGGACCCGAGTTTTCAATATTTTTAATGATCTTGTGCATGAGACAAGATTGTGTGGTATGGAATTTTCCACGTGTGGCATCATGTCAGCACACAAGTTTTGGATTTTGGAGCATTTCAGATTTTGGATTTTCAGGTTTGCTTTGTATCACTGGGTAAGTCACTTAACTGTTCATTGTGCCTCAGTTTTCTCATCTCTTATGTCACACGGTTGTTGGCATAATTTGTATGTTTTTATCCCCTCCAAAATTCAAGTGTTGGCAACTTAATGGAACAGTGTTGGGATTTAGGGCCTTTGAAAGATGCTTAGGTGATGAGATCTCCAGCGTCATGAATGCATTAGTGCTGCTATAAGAGGGGGCATACAGGAAGTGGTTTCCTTCATTTGCCCTTCTGCCCCCCACCATGTGAGAATGCAGTACAGAACCCACACCAGATACCGGCACCCTAATCTTGGGCTTCCCAGCCTTCAGAACCATGAAAGAATGCGTCTATGTTCTCTGCAAATTGCCTGGTCTCATGCATACTTTTTTAGCAACACAAAATTGACTAAGAGAGACATGAAGCATTGCTGTAACAAATGCCTAAAAATGTGAAAGCAGCTTTGGAACTGGGTGATGGGTAGAGACTGGAACAGTTTGAAATGAATGATGGGAAAATCTTGTGTTGCTATAGACAGAACATTACGTATGATTCTGAAGAGAGATTTGTAGAGAAAGCCTGAATCTTCTGAAGAGATTACTTAGGAGGTCCTAATTACAATACTGGTGAAAATGTTGACTCTAAAGGCTGTTTTGATGGGGTCTTAGGCAGACAAGAGGAACAAGCTCATAGAAACTGATGGAAAGGCCAGCCTTGTAGTCAAGTGGCAAAATAAAAAGTTTGGCTAAATTATGTCTATGTCTTGGACTTCATGGAAGATACAATTTAAGAGCTATGAATGAAGATATTTGGCAGAAGAAATTTGTAAGCAGTAAAGTGTACAGCAGGCTCCATGACTCTTCTGAGCTGCTCATGGTAAGCTGGAAAAAGAGAAAGGTTTTAAAGCAGAGGTGGCAAACTTTTTAGAGTTCTCAGTGATACAAATGACCCACTGTACCACACATGCCATAGGTTCACCACCACCGGTTTAAAGACTGAATTTATAATCAAAAGAGAATCAGAATGTAAAGATTTGGAAAAGTCTTCATCTGGCCATGTAGAGAATAAAAGGTATTTATTTAACAGAGGATGTGGCCAAAAGAGCATTTGGTAAGATTAGTATGGGTAGAAGGGATCATGTGCCATTCATCAAGGATGGGGCTCCCAGCCCCAAAATGTCAGGGGCTTTGAGGGCAGAACCACTTGAAGAGACAGACCCGTGTCACTCATGGAACCTTGAGACTCACTGCCCAGGCCCACCTCAAGTCTCTACTCCCTACCTTCCTGCATATTCCTTTACTGCTACAGTGGTAATCGAAGGGGGAGCATGTACACTTTGTGCCACAAAGCCGGACAGTGTATGTTGTGGCCCTGGTAGCAGTCTCTGTGATGCTAATTCTGCAGGTACCCAGAGTGCTTGAACTGCAGGTACATGGCTGCCACCTAGATTTCAGAGGATGCTCAGAAAGACTAAAGGCCTAGGCAGAAAGCTGCTGCAGGCTCTGAGCCACCATACAGAACCCTGGCTGGGACAATTCTGAGCAGAATTGCAGGGTTACAGCTGCTTCAGTGAGTCCCCACTAGAATGCTAGTGGAACCATGGGAGCCGATTTGCCTCTGAGACCCCAGAACTCCAGAGCCCCCAGCAATGAGCACTAACTTGGCCACGCTGCTGTCATGCTGTTTCAGTACATCAGAGCCGTAGTGTGGGCTTCCTGCAGCTTTGGGACCCCAAGCTCTGTTCCAGTATTGCAGGGAACAGGACGTGGAATCAAAGATGATCATGCTCAAGCCTTAAGAGTTAATGTTATTGCTGTGTTGGGTTTTGCACTTATTTGGGACCTGTTATATTCTTCTTTTCCTGTTTCTTTTTTTTTTTTGTAATGGAAATATCTGTCTGTGCCTATCCCGCAATTGTGTTTTAGAAGCACGTAATTCATTTGACTTAACAAGCTCATAGCCAGAGGGAAATGTGATGCTCGAACAAGTTAAGACTTTGGGAACTACTGGGATAAAGTAAGTAAATTTTGAATGTGAAAAGTACAGAATCTTGGAGGACTGGGGTAAAATGCTGTGATTTGAATGTTTTTATCTGTCCAAAATTCATGTGTTGGAAAGTAGGGCCTTTTGGAAGATGTTTAGGTCATGATGGTTCTGCTCACGAATGAATTAGTGCCACTGTTAAAGGACTTACAGGAATAGGTTCACATGTTTGCCCTCCTGCTTTCCACCATGTGAGGCCCACACTCTGATCTTGGGCTTTCCAGCCTCCAGAACAGTTAAGAGGATTGAATGAATCACATGATTGAACTCCTTCCATATGCCTCCACAGCACCTGTTAGTAATGGTACTATGTGTACTAGAACTCAGCGCGGTAACCGAGATCATGGCCTTAACATCTTGACAGTGTCTCTGAAAGAGGCAGTCGGCATGTTATTTATAGGATTTGGGTGTCTGGGCTCAACTGTGGAGAACAGAATGGGCTTTGAAAAAGTCCGTGACATAGTTGTCTAAGATCAGTTTGCATAGCAAGGCAAGAGAACTTGAAGCAAAGTCTTGATAAGTGAACTGTTGCTTGATAAGCGAGCTCTCTGCCAAGGTGAGAAGATGGCTTGTCTGAGATAAATGAATATATAGGAATTTACTGAAACAAACAATGAAGTTATTTATTGGTTTACAGTCTTATCTTTCCTAGGAAAAGTTTTTCCGTAACAAACAAATAAATCATGTTGACACAGGTGGTTTCAGTTCTTAGACCCAATAGCTTTTTCATGCTGATGCAGATGGCTGCAGTTTTCGATGTAAAGCACTTAATTTCTGGCATGTGGTTGCATAGTATTTAATAGCTGCATTCATTAAATGACCTACAGAAACAGCAACTTAACCATATTTATAACACATTTTTATAGGAGGAAATGTGGTCTAAATGCTCATCATACAACTTACCAATGAATTTTTAGTATACCCATCAAAAGTCTGCAAAATTGTCCTCATTTAAAAGTTAATCTGGTTATTGAATGAGAAATAGTACCGTAGACCTAGTCAAGTTTTACAGTAATTTTACTTGCTGTATCTATTATTTAATTTTTAAGTATCTTATTTATTTCTAGGGTAATTACTACATACTATATATTTGTTTTCCTAACTTAGTGATTACTCCATATTTTTAGGTGTAAATGCGGAGAATAATACAAAAAGTTTTTAGGTAATATGCATCTGAATAGTTCTTTGATTTGTGTGCTAGCTACTGCACATAATTATTTATTATTATAAACATATTATCACCTATTTTAAAATATATAGTTATTGCAGTCTTTTCCATGAAGCGTGAAAGTTCCATCCTTTCCTAGATGACTGTGAGTGTAAATTGACTGATCTGTTTGTTTCGTAGCTTTCTGCTGTTCTCCATTCTGTGAAATTCTTCACAGAATACTAGAAAATACATTTTGTTTTACAACTTCCCAACTTTAGTACATTGTTCCAAAGCCACCAGTTGTTTCCATCAGTTCTTTTTTAAATGTGTATAGTCCAGACATACACAGTTGAAGTAGATGGAAGTGGACAGACTTCTAATCTAAAATTCACTGCTGGTAATCCTGCCTTAATTATTAATATTTAGGAGACCTAGAATGAGTAGGAACACAGAGAGACTCATAGAATGTGTCCAGGTTTAATATATTTTTTTGAGACAGGGTCTCATTTTGTAATCCAGACAGGCTTTGAACTCATGGAGCTCCTCCTGCCTCAGCCTCCCAAGTGCTGAGATTACAGGTATGTGCCACCATGACCACTCCAAGTATAATACCTACAAAAAAAAGTACTATACCACAAATCTGGCACTCTGTAACTATAGTGGATTTCATCACTCAATTATTAGGCATAGTTCTTTGCCAAGCCCCTCGCACAGCATTGACAATATGAAAATGCTCACAATGAGACTCTGCCACATGACTGTCACTTGCATTACATCGCTTACCAATATGTCTTACAGTAAATAATGTAGTATCTGATGGGTGTCACCATACTAAGGAACAGTGAGTTGCTTGGGTAGTCTCCTCAGCACTTGCTTAATTGATTGGATCCTTACAGTTCACAAAGTAGGTCTGCCATCATTCTCATTAAGAAACTGGCAGAAGAAAATCTTCCCTGAACAAATACATTATTCTTGGCCTCCCATTATTTCTGCAAACAATTTTGCAAATAAATATCTGGCATAGTAGCAAACATGACCTAACACAGAGAAAAGTTAAAAAATAAGGGAAGTTACAGAATAAAAATAGACTGATAGGCTTTCATACACAGTAATACCTCAGTTCACAAATGCATCTGTTTGCAAACAACTTGGTTTGCAAACAGAAGATTGGGCAAAATTTTGCTTCTGTTTGCAAACTCCGCATTAGGTGACAAACGCAGCCATGGCCATCTTCCCCAGAATCGTGAGATGAACTAAGTTCATGAACCAGTGTACCACTGTATCTCAGTCACTGAGAATTTCAGAAAAGAGCTGGAAGCTGTAAAGAAATATCAAATGAAAGTGCTGGAAGTGACAAATACAGTAAGATTAAAAATGTAGTTGATGGATTTCATAGACATTATAGACATCTGAGGTGTGAATTAGAGAACTGAAAGAAATTTGAGAATTAAATATTCAGAGTAAAGCTCAGAGACAAAAGGATAGAAAAAATCAGAAAATAGCAAAATTTACATTGAGAAAGCCTAACATACATAATTGGATTCTCCAAAGGAAAGAATAGACAGAATGGAGGAGTTAATATTCAAAAAGGTAATGACTAAGAATATTTTATATTTGTTAGTATACATTTGCAATACTTAATAAATACATTTATCATAGGGAATTGGTACTATACATATCACACACATTTTGATCCTTTTTAATTCTCTTTCTCTTCCCCTCCATTCCATCTCCCGCATCTGTAGACCCCCTTCCCAGCTCCCTGATTCCTATTACCTATCTTTTGTTTTGCTCTTTAAATTACTTATACTTAGGGTGTCTCACATATGGGAAGCCATATGATATTTAACTGTTTCTGTCTGATTTGTTTCGTTTAGCATTATGGTCTCAAGTTGCATTCATTTTCCTACAGATAACTGAAATTTATCCTTCTGTATGAATGAGTCATACTCTGTTTTGCATATATACCACATTTTCTTCACCTATTCATCTTTTGGTGGGTATATAGGCCACTTATGAGATGTAGCTATTATTAGTTGTCCTGCTGTAAACATGGGTATGTATGTATCACTGTATTGTGATAGTTTCAGCCCTTTTAGGAAGATCCCAGAAAAGGTATAGCTGAATCAAATGGAATTTGTACTTGAGGAATCTCCAGACTGATGTGCATAGTGACTAGCTTTCATGATCTACTACATCAGCCTTTTCTTCAAATTCTGATTCTGTCCTCACATTACATGAGTCTGCTACCCATGCATTCCATTGAATTTGTATATCCTGAATTTCCACTTGATTTCTTCTCACAATTTCTAATTCTTTACCAAAATGAACATTCTTATCTTGTATTGTCTTGTTTAACTCAAGTCAGCTTGTTTCTTCATTTAACTTGCTGAACATTTTATTAATTAAATCATTTATCTGATTACTTCACTCCTCTGTAAGCTCATTAAACATCTTATAAATTTGCTGATGTTTCTTCTTTGATATCTTCAAACATTTTGACCATTTGGGTTTTTAGTTCTTTGTATGTAACTTTACTTCAGTGTGTACAAGATCAGCTTTTGGGGAATTACAGATTTTTGGAAGCATCTTGTTGGCCTTGCTTTCTCATATTTCTATCATTTTTATGTTGATGGTTGAAGTTAGTGTAGAAAAACTATTATTACTGTGGAGATCTTATATTCTGTCTCCCTATTATGTGTCCTTTGGTTTGCTTGTGCTCTGGTGTTTATACCCCCTTTCAACCTATTCAATGTAATATTGGAGGGTCTTTTTAGTATCTGACCTTCTTCAGGGGCAGGAGGTCCTTGACACCTCTGTCACCTCAGAGAAGAGAAAATGAACCACAATAGTGTTGTGACACAAAGACAGACCAGATATTGACTTACAGTGAAACCAGCTGAAAGCAACAAGTATGCCACAGTTAAAAATGGAGAAGAATTCAGCCATAATAATAGTCAAAGACAAACCAAATATTGATATACCGTAAGAACCAATGAAACAATGGTGGTGAACCTGTAGCACGTGTGACACAGTGGGCTGTTTGTATCATTTAAAGTTCTAAAAGGTTCACCATCACTGCAATAAAAGCTACAGCTGTACTCCCCTTAATAATAAAAAAGAGATCTCCAATAATAACATACAGTAAACTAAATGACAGTAGTAAATATTCTTAATAATTTTAAAAAGAGGTATTGGAGAAAGAAAAGTAAAATTTGATAAAAAGAAGATGAGAAGGACAGAGAAGTGAGATAATAAAGTAAATAGAAATAGGTAAAAGTAATAGAAAAATACAAACTAGAAAAAGCAAAGCAAAATAAGAAAAAAAAAACCAAAACACAGACTGTAGAGAGGAAATAAAGAAACCCCAAGAAATAAAAAGAAGACATGTGTCTTAGTTACTTCCGTGTTGCTGGGACAACATACCCAACGCCCACAACTCTTAGAGGAGAAGAGGTTTATTTTGGCTCACCATTTTTGAAGGATTCAGTACATAGTGAGCTGGCTTTAAGTCAGAAATGGCATGGTGAAAGGGCTTGCACAGAGGACAGCTGCTCATCCCATGGTAGTCAGGAAGCAAAAAAAGAAGGAACCAGTGAGAGAAAGGCCTTTCCAGGTCACACCCGCAGTGGCCTACCTCTGTCTGGCCCTGCCTCTTAATAGCACAGTTAGCTGCTAAACTCATCAATGGATGACTCCTCTGATAAGCATAGTGCCCTGAACCAATCACCTTCCAAACACCTGAGACTTTGGGGGGACATTTTAGATCTAAACCATAACAAAATGAGTCCAAAATACTTTTTTGTGTTGAGGTGTTTAGGTACATAATTTTTTCCACAACCTGTTGGCATCTGCCAGATATGGGGGAGGGGTAGCGAGTCACATCTAGGGTCTATTGTGTTTCAACACCCACTTCTGCTGTGTGAATGTTGAGTCCTGCCCAGCTTTCCTGCTGGATTGGGTCAGTCAATAGTGTATTGTCTGCTTTAAGGCTGTATTTACTGCAGCAGTTCTTAGTGTCTGTGTACATCCCTGGGCTCCAGGTCACTGTTCTTTCTGCCTAGCTTAACAGCCTGAAGGTTGTGAGGTGCTCCACTTGCTCCAGAAAACCCTTCGTCCATACACCCTGAGACGTGACAAGCGTCTAAGCCCTGGTGTATCCCTGATCTTGTTGGCAGATGGGAAAAACAAATGGTCTGCTGAGCTCCATTTGGAGGAGGGCAGTGGCGGAGCCAAGCAGTGACCTGGACTTCAGTGCTGGCACTTGCAGACCCCACCCTATCAAAACCACACACAGTGAGCCAGGGTCCTTCACAGAGGACATTACTACCATGTCCTCCACAGCCGGAACTTGCTGCCGCTTAAAATTCTCAGGGGGTTTGGGACTAACCCCTTCTTTGTAACTGTCTCTTAGGCCATCTCCCACCGAGTGGGCCCAGGAAACCTGAAATGTGGTTGTTCTGTGACTTGTGTGGTGGTTCTGATTCTGGCTGTAGCTCAGGCTGTAGTGTTAAGTAATAAACACTTTTCCAAAACGGCTGTTAATTATATCACTCCCAAATCTGGCAGGTGCTGCAGTGAATTTCTCCAACTCTAGACTGCCATGCAGAAGGAGTTACATACAGAGTGAAACCTCATACTGTATTTGCAGCTTAGAATAACTGGACTTTTCCTGGGGCTAGCACTGCTGGTTCCTCATTTCTTCCTGGGGCTGCTGACTCCTTCCAGGCTTACCTTGAGTTTGTAGACAAAGATCCTCCTGCAGGGGAGCCTGGGTTAGTGTTCTGGATGGTTTTGTTCTCTGCATTGTCTTCAGTTTCTCCAGTTTCTCTGTGAATTCTGACTTTCCTGTTGGTTCTTTATTCCTGAAGTACTGTTTCTCTTCAAAAGTTCTTTTCCGGTGGTCTCTATTCTAGGTCCCAGAGAAGCTGTGATTTACTGCTGGGCTTCACCTTTACATGTTTCTTCCCTTCCAAATAAGAATATTTTTACCTGAAAGAAAAAAGCCACAGATTCAGAATGCAAAATTTTAAATATACATATATAAAATATATAAATATGTATGTATATAATCAAAAATGCCAAAAAACAAACATAACATAAAAATCTAAAAATTATCCAGAAGCAACAAACCACAAAAAAGAGCTACAAAGAAATCTGTAGATGTTGTATATGTCTTCACTATTTGTTACTAGCTAATACTTCTCTATGCTAAACACTAAAGATTGAAGAGAAATACTTAAAAGCTATGATAGTTCCAAGGGTTTATAATCTAGCATTTGAACATATGTGCAAGCTTATGGAAGAGTTAATTAAGATAATGAATTAGTGATTAAATAATGACTTTCGGAAGTAAGAAAAAAATGTTGCTACATAAACACAACCCTCTAGCATGTCCTAGAGTTTTGCACTTGTGTTCTATTCTTTCTGTTAGTTACGGTTTCTTTCAGGTTGTTTATAAATGTATTCCACAGAATATCTTGTTTCATGGAGTAGGACTGTTTAAGAAATAATCTGCTGTATGAAATATGAGCTCTGGTTAACCTATAACCAAAAGAACTCCAAGCTCCCAAGCCTCCAGGTGACTTGTACTTGGCCAGTGATGCTACTGTCTGCATATATGGGAATTTATTAGTTGATGTATTTATCTCAGTGGATTGCCTCATTAAATTTGCAGATGTTCTGTCAATGAAAGACCTGTTTAAAAAAAATTGTACTGTTTTTGCTAGAATTTTCCAGTGCATAGTCCAGTATAAGAGAGTTAGCACATTTCAGCATTGAACAAAGTAGATATATTTAAATCTCAGGGGAGGAAACACTTTTAACTTATACTAAAACAGCTATGATTGAACATGTTGGGTTTTAGAATATTTGAGAAAGTATGCAAATTCTACCCTGAACTTCACCGTGTTGCTTTCCATTCAGTCCACAAGGGATTTCGTGTGCCTCAGCTAATCATAATGAACTAAATGCAGTTAGCCGCCCTGTCAGTAAAGAGGCCACAGACTTCTGTTATTGCTCTAAATCTTAAGTAAAAGATGTAATCTGAACGGTGGTTTCCTATCAAGCAGAGTATCCTCAAATAATCTGTTTCAAGGAAATCAAAGCAATTCCAGATACTATTTGATTATAATAGCAAGTATTTCTTGCACTGTGGTGGTCTCAGCATATTTTAAATTTTAGTACACAACATGATTCTATGTAGGTAAACTCTCCGAATATAGGCATGAGACAAGTTTTAATTATAAGCAAAAAATATTAGTGCTCTCTTTCCCTCTTAAACTACTTCGTAAAGGCAACTAAAAATGAACTAAGGCAAAAGCAGGTTCTGTTGTAATGTGTAAAGTGTTAAACATTTTTCTAGGTAAAGGAAAAATTCCCTTAAAGAGTCCACATTTACATTCACATTCACATTTTACTACTCTAGGTTTAGAAAGTACAAGAAGTCAGGCTGGGAATTTAGCCCAGTGGTTAGAGTAACTGCCTAGCAAGCATAAGGCCCTGAGTTTGATCCCAGCACCAAAAAAAAAAAAAAAGGAAAGTATAGGAAGTCATGTTTTAAGAACAGGTTATACTGTACCCTGGAGAGTGATCTTTAGAGATTTTGAAGGTCAACATTTTGAATGTGAGAAGTTTTTACAAGATAAATTATTTCTTAGATAACTTTCCTCTCCCAGTAAATGATGTTTATCTTGCAGATAAACATTTAAAAATCTTTAAAATATGCCACATTTTTTAAATTCCTAGCTCAGTTTTAATGTCTGCTTTTGTTAATGAGATTATTGGTGGCATTCAAATACATCGATTTTAAGTATTTGGAAAAGAAAGGGTTATGTTGAAATTGTTGCCATTAATAGCATAATTCCTACCTTTAAGGTAATGAAACAAGGATAAATCAATCAAAATCTCCTTACTTTTCCTGTGAAAATTAAAACATTCTAATGGGTCTTTGTTAAGTGATGTTACAGGATTCTGAAGGGCACAGTAACCCACTGGAGTAACATCGTAAACACATTTAATATATGCCCTGATTTTTAGATCCTAACCTCTCTACAAGATGCTAATATGTAAGAAGGATAAAATACAGCTATTTGTTGAAGCCAAAACAGAAATGGCACCTTGAAAAGATGAGAAACAGGAGATTAAATCTGTACAACTTTTCAAAGAACATTTATGTGTGTTTCTCATTAAGTAAAACATATTCAAATCCAACAAAACCTCGTTGAGTGTCTTATACAGGTGGGCATTGTGCTGAGTGCTTTCACACTTAATCCTGAGAACAAGAAACCTCTTTACTAAGATGCACTAGAGATATGCATCATAAATATCAAAACAGTGGTACAGGTGTAGAGAGGAGCACTAATACCTTAGAATATTCTAGTCATTCCCTGTTCACGCTAGGGATTTAATTATTTTGAAAACATACTGATTTAAATGTCTAATGTCTGCATATAGACCTTTCTTGTTCTTTCCTTTTCTCTGTGGTCTCTAAACCATGATAAGCTGTTTGTATTTTCAAAACAAACAGACAAAACCATACAAATGTATTTTCCATAGAAAGTGTACGCGCAGGAAATACATTATGAAAATCAGTTCACTGTTTACAAGCTTTAAAAAAAGGACTCAATGATAAGAATCTCATTGATTCTGAATCACATATTTTATTCTTACTAGTTTGGGTGATATATTCCAGACCTATATTTTATTGTTTCACAAGTATATGTTAACTTATAGGAACAACTTTTCAATTAAATTTAAAAGTTTAAGCCTGGAGCCACTTTTGAAGGAATTAAACACTAACAATAATGTTAATTATAACTTAGGAGGATCTATGGAAAGCAAGAAAGTTCCTATTAACTTTAATTCTAAAATACATCTTAAGATAATTACTAAAAATAAACCTCATAATAATTGCTAATTATTAAATCCTTTATTAGTATTTAATAATGACAAGTCATCTTCATTGGATTAAAAAATGCCTAGCAGGTTAGCAGAAATGCTCCTGTGTGGGTCTGGGCCCGTCTCTGAGGCCTGGTCTTGGGTACTTGTGCACTGCTCTCTGGTGGTTTCTTCCTCCTCTCCTTCCCTGAGCAGCTTTACCCAGTCCTTCCTTCACGACACTCCTGTCTGGGAGCTGGCCAACTATGGACTAAATTTCCTCAAACTGTGAGCTAAATTAAACCTTTCCTCCTTTAAATCTGGAGCATCCGGTATTGTGTCCAGCAATGAGAAAGCTAACCAAGACAAATACCAAGACAAATATCTTGGCATTTTATGTATCATATATCCAAGGACCACAAAAAAATCAGAGAAGAAATTTTATAAAGAAATCTATAGAAATAACATTTGAAAATTCTGAGGCACATTTTCAAAAGCAGTCAACTAAACACATATCCACATATAATAATATTGAGGCAGTAACTCTCTAAAAGTTGATGTGGTCCTATATCAATATATAGGGCTTCAACATTAGAATTACAAGGTGTATTTCTTGGTTATCAATACTGAACTTTCTGGGCCCTCGTGTGAAAAAACTTGTTCCAGTATGCAGTAACACTTCTTTGTACATTGGAATGCACTCCAATGACATGCTCCTTGTCCAAAGTTTAGTTTTCACTCAGAGAAATAATATGAGAAGCTGAGATTAAGCAGAGAATTCCCTGTATCACTTCTTTTCCTCAAGTAAAGTGAGCTTAGAGTCTCCCTATTCAAAAATGTAGTCCGAGGACAACAGCATTGATACCAGCTGGGAGGCTGTTAAAAAGCAGAATCTCGGGCTTCACTCTGATCCATCCCATCAGAACCAGCATTTTAAGTAGTTCCCTAGGTGTTAACCATTTGAGAAATAGAGCCTATGTAAGCTGCTCCTCTGAGATGGTTTTATGCTCAACAGCACAAAGGGCCCCGTCAGGCTCCATAGTATCTGCCACATTCCAAAATCGGGAACACGCAAATCCCAAGGTCACCCATGGGCTTGCCTTGTTGGACCCACTTTTTGCATCATGCTCAGGAAATCTACCTCTAAGTATAGACCTCAATTAGAATTAAAGAACAAATGTGGGCAGGATTTCTCAAATACCTCCTACATTCAGCTGACATTTTTAATAGACGTTACTCTGAGACAATTTGTTAGTAACTTTTGGTTTTGAAAGTATGTTTTTATAACCATTTCTCCTCATTGACTATGGCTGTATCTTTCAATTATAACATAAAAGACTTAATTTGAAAATAAAACTAAATAATGCAAAAATTCTATTTTCCATGTATCTACCAAAAAATGTAACGTCTAAATTTTACTGTATATTGAAATTTGGAAAACAGAGCTCTTCAAAAGGCCTTCATATCTTTTGGTGGACTCTGTACACCATAAGCTGTGCCTTTCCTGTTTATCACTGATTATTATTTCATCTTCTCATGCATAGAATCTTTTCATATCCATAAAAGTAGCAAATCAGCTAGCATTGAAATTTTCATAGAATTTATTAAGTCAAGATACAATGCTTAAATTACCTTAACATACAAGGTGTCATTTTTACAAATCCACAAAGAATGAGTAAGAAAATTGACTCCTGAATAACATGGTCATGCCCTTTAAACAGTTTGCTTGCCTTTTTTGTTAGGAAAAAAATAAAGATAATACATTCAAATTATTCATATACCCATCACTGATTAGATATTTTCTTTTGGTCTAAATGCATACATTGTTTATATTTGCCTTAGCCTTAAAGGTATCATTTTATATTCTGCCTCTTTTATTTAACATTATATAATAAACATTTTCCATGATTCCATTCTGCCTTTATGATGGTCATTTTTAATGTCTCCATAAGAGTCCATTCTAATGCAATATACTCTGTTTACCCATTGTTGCAGGCTGCGTGTAATTTCTAGCTATCGTACCTAAGATTGCAATGCCTTTTAGCCTAAAGCATTATTCTTTCCTTTAGTAATTTACTCTTCCAGAGGAGAGAAGTAGTATTGATAGTTAAAGGCATGTTATACATTAGGATATAGAAAATCTGTTTCTTTAAGCCCCTTTGAAACTTCTATGGTCAAATGTCCCAGTCTTTACAAACAAACAAAAAAAGTACACAAATGACCAATTTGCAATGTATGTATAGGATTTTCTATGTGTCCTAAGTAACTAAAAGAAAATCGGCAACTTAATATGTGTTGAAACTCTTCCCTCTGCCCCAAAGAAATCCTCGAATCTAAGAACTGCAAATAGCATGTAGGTTTAAGTAAAATTACGAAAAGCCAAAAAAATGCCATAAACAAAAAAGAAGAGGAAAATATTACCTTTCTTACCTGTAATAGTTAATAGATGTCAAAATGGCTGACTTGACAGCCACAGGGGCCCTTCAATTACAATTTCATGGAACCCCTCAGAATTTCTGGCCTCATATTCAATCAAAAGGTGTTGCATAAGCGCCTTCCTGGCAAGCAGGAGTGTATCATCAATTTTTTTGACAGTTTTGAAAATCTACTCTTCTAATTGATGTTTCCCACTCCAGTCACCATAAAAGGTTCCTATGTGTGAGCATAATTCCAGTTACACTGTTCTCAAGTGTGCTGGCATCTGAGTAGCTCTCTCTGAAGGAATCTTCTTGACTGACCAGATCTGTTTTAAAAATTTTAGAGGTGACTCCAGCTGTATGTTTTTCTTATACATACCATTCAGACACAATGTCCTTGGCAACTACTCAATTTTTAAAAGGGTTTTAAACTGCAAGTGACATGATGAATTAGAAGAAGAATGCCAACTAAATATTTATTGGGTGCCTACTCTGTTAGGCGCTGTTCTGAGCCCTTTATATTTATTAACTTATTTAATTTTTACAATTCTGAGAGGAAGGGACTGTGTTATTTCTGTTGCTTTACTGAAGAGAGAATTGAAATACAGGAAAGTCAACAACTTGCTCCAACTGGAAGTAGGTAGAAAAAGCTATTCAGTGTTAAAACCAAGAGCCAAAGTCAGGCATGCTGCTTTAAAAATCTAACTACTCAACTACTGAAGGTACCATCTTAGCCCCTAGTTGTTTGAGTGTCTTTTGTAATGGTCTTCTTCCACTTTTTCAAATTTCTCTTGAGAAAAGCAAGCTATTACTAGACATATAACTGTGCAGACCTTATGTAACTGATGGTAAGTTGATGCCCTGCCTCTAGACAATAGCTCTCATAATCTTTCAATTATATGGAAATGTTTTGCAAGTGGATGGAATAATATGCGGCTTTTTCTTAGACAAAAACCTTAAAAATATTGAAGTAAAGAAAGAGTTGTATAGAACTAAAATCATTTGTAAATTGATGTTGAATTTCCTCTCTGAAATGATACTAGATAATTACTTTAATTCTTACACTGGAAAATTAATGTTGAGAGTCACTTTTCCCAAAATTGCCTAGCTAAAACTTGAAAATGCTAAAACTCAAAATGCATAATGTTTATAATGTTTCAAAGCTACTCAGTAGCGAATCTAAACAAAACAGACGAACCATTTTCCTCCTCTCTCCTAACATGAGTGACTGCTACTTCTCAACAATTACTACTCTAGGCTCATTTGCATCCTCTTGCTTTATAGATTAAAAAGTAACAAGAAGACCCAGTTATTGAATTTTCCCAGCTCCTTAAGAACATCTAATCCTGGTTTTCAGTCGTCTTTACAACCATGCAATACAAACCCAATCCTATAAGAAGATCCTGCAAATCCCCTTTTACTGGAATAACCATTGCTCTGAAGTTGTCATCAGCTAAATAAATTTAAGATAGAGTACTGGCATGTTCCAAGTGCTCTTTGGTTGATGGGCTGTATTTTCTGTATTGCTTGACTAGAAGAAATGTTATGCTAGGGCACACTGAAAACCAGTATTTGGGGGGAAAACAAATTCAGATTTGGGTACACTGAGTTTAAGGATGTTGTAGAGACATTCAACTGATGTTAAAAGAGCACTGCTCTGTAAGGTTTTATGGCACGAAAGGGATGCTCATTTACGAATCTACAATTTTAATTTTGAAGCTAGGATGTGGATAAGATCACCCAAAGTAAAAAGCCAAGGGGAAGATAATGAGGAAACTAGTACTGAATCTTGAACAGCTCCAATAGGAGAAGATTCCATAGAGAAAATAAACCACAAGGAATGCTGAGAAAGCACATCTAAAGATGAAGCACAGAGACCCACAGCATGTCATCACAAACGCCGAAGAACAGACAAGGCACAAAGGTGGGAAGCATCTGAGCTGCCAGTAAAAAGACAATTGAAAAACCCTCTTTGGAATTCCCTTTGGAATTCCCACTGATATTTTGTGAGCAGTATTTTCAGAGTTACGATAGAAGCAAAAGCGAGACCAAGTTAATGAGAAATAAGAGATAAGCCATTTTAAAAATGACGTGCTCTCATCACAGGGACACTGTGATAATGCTATAAATGGTGGTGTATATAGTGTGAACTTGTGAGACTGACAGAGGTTAAATCTTTTTTTGTCCCATACTAGCTGGGTGGTCAAGCTACTTAATTTATTTGTGCTTCAGTTTTCCCATTTATCAACTGTGGAAACTCCAGTAACTGACCACATAGAGTTGTGAAAAAGAATATGTCAATTATTAGAGATCCTTTAATATAGAAGTTTCTCAATAAATACTAGAGACAGTTGTTTGAGAAACACAGCATGCACCAATAGGGGCTTGAAAGTAGACCAACATGAATGTTGAAAATTGGAAATAAGACCCGGGAAGTTGACGGGGTCCTAGATATGAAGAATCTTGGATGCCACTCCAAAGAGGTTGATGTCGTCTCAAGTCAAAAGGAACCATTCAGGAAGTATAAAGGTAATATGATTATGTTTCTAAAATCAACATGTCTAAAATTGAACTTTCCTGTCAGTTTGCCCTGTCTCTAAATACTCCTTCTTTAGTAAAGTTTTAGCTAAAAACGAAAACGTCCTAGAATTCTCCCTCCAATCCATTTACATATTAAGTCAGTTTCATTCTACCTCCTCCATTTCTCTTGACTGCCTTTCCTTGCCAATCTCGCTGCTGCTGTGTAAATTCAGGGGATTGGGACTACTTGTTTTCCTTGGTATCAGTCTCCTAACACTGCTTGTCCATCTTCTGTGGGCATCCTGTCTCCTTACAGGGAAGCCCAAACAGCTTAGCATGGTGTTCGAATCTTCCACGATGCTGTTCCTGGCTACTTCTTCAACAGCCTTGCTGTACTCCACCTAACCCTGTGGTTTAAATTATCCAACTTCATGTAACTCCCACAACATCTGAAGTTGTACATCCATCTGGACTTTGCTCCTCCCGATCCCTGTTCCTAGAAGGCCAACTTCCCTTTCTTTTTCTGTCAGCACTTTCCTGGGTTATCCGTCAATATTTATGATCCCACCCCGACATGTAAATCACTTTCTTTTTATTATGTCCCGGTGATACTCTGTACAGATTCCTGTGACAGCAAGGATAGCACTTCCTTGCACTTAATTTTAAAACCTTTGTTTTCAACCTGGAGTAGCATAAAATACATCATTGTAACTGTCCCATCCCTAGCAACGAAGGCATTCAAAACATGCTGTGGGGCAAAGCAGGAAATGAACACATTTACCTTCCATGGGAAACAAAAACCAGCCTATCCTCTGAGAGAAAAGAACAATGTCATGAAATTTTATGGCCATAATTTAAAATGCTCCATGACCCCCCAGAAAGCCCGCCCATCAAGGACGAGAAAGGGTACCTTCCTCCACCTCAGAAAGAGGTAATGTCACCTGACTGATGGGAAGGAGAATCCTTCAAAAGCTAGCCATTGTTTCCCTTAAGGATAACTACGCAAAGGATGTAATCCCTTTACTGAAAGAGAAATCCTTTGATAGGCAGGTTTTTGTCTGTATACCATCTCAACCAGAATACTGGGCAACGGGCAACGGGAGCTGAAATTTGTTCATTTAGATACTGATAAGCAAAGTGAAAATAGAGCCTTTCGCAAAAGTGTGTTCGCAGGCAAGTACCAGGGCAGACGGGAAGCAGAAGCCTGTCACAGTTGATGACCGCGCTAACGAGCCAGTCAGTCCCTGTTAGCTGAGTTCCTGCTGCTGCTAGACTTCAGAAAATACATCAAGGACAGTTTAAACTGGAATTTCTCATAGTAATATCTGTTTAGCATGTAAAAAGTGGGTGATTCAATTCGGAGGATTGCTACTGCTCTATAGACTGGTCATAGACTGAGGTGCTGAAGGAGAAAGCCTGTGAGTCAGAACCCAGGAGTCCCTACCATTTTTCCCACTGGATTTAGTACACAATTATGTGCAGCCCTGCAGTGCAGGGGTGAAGGGAACTGGTTTTGGCCAACAAGCCACATTGAGGGGACAGGCAAGGAAGGACATAGGCCACAGGGAGGGACCCTTGCTGGAATGGCTTGCAGGCAAGGACTCTGCACTTCATTATGATTTCTGGGACATATGAACTGGGAGAAAGAATTTTCACCTACCAGAATAAAATGGCAAACACAAGCTGAGTATTCTCGTCATGCATGGGAACTGTCTTGGCTGTTGCATTTTGAGAATGAGTTCTTCCTTGATACATCCTGGAGAAAATTGAGAGGCAATGCATAATTCCTCCTTTGACCATTCTTTGACCCAGGAATTCAGAGAGTTATTTGATGTTTGCATGTTTCCTCTATGCGAAGCAGTGTCTTCTATTTCCACTTAATGCCTTCTTATTATCCAAGTTAATACATGTCACCTATTGTGCAAAGCATTTCCTGGTATTGTAGCTGGTATTCTTATCACTCAAGGGAGGGGTCAGGACATCGCCTAGGTCACTTGGATGTTGAATGGCCCCCGAAGGCCCATGGATTAAAGTCTTGGTCCCCAGGGTGGCACTATTGGGAGCTAGTGGAAACTTTAAGAGATGGGGTGTGGTGAGAAGTATGTAGGTGATTGGGGGTGTGTGAGGGCCCACACACACCTCTCTGCCCTCCTTGCTCTCTGGTCATGAAGTTTATGCTTCTGTTCTGCCATGTGCTTTACCATATATGCTGACTCAGGGTAGACCTGAGGCAACAGGGCAAGCCAATCATAGACTGGAACCTCCAGATGGAGCCCAAATACCCATTTTAGTGATAGATGGTTTACTTATTAGGGCACACAGTGTACTGCCATAGCCTAATTTATCTACAATACTGGGCCTAAATTTCTCAAAACACTGACCATCTACTTAATCTTTTCATCTCCAGTTTCTGACATAGAGCATTGTCCAATTTCACACGGTCAACTAACATTTATTAAACTAAACCAAAACAAAGCAAATCTGACAGTATTGCACTGTCCTAAATTGAACCATTAAAAGCATTTTCAATACACTTCCGAGGGTGGAGAACAGTCTAAGCAGTAGGTCTGGGAAATGGAAATACTGATGGCATGGGTAAAACATTTCTGCACTGTAGACTCTTTTGAGAGTCTGGAAATATCTTTGGATCTCTTCTCAAGCAGTGATTTTCAATAAGTAGTAAATTATATGGTATGAAAAATTAAAGTGTTTGTAGGAGATAATCTTTGCTTAAGGAAAGATTTGTTAGGACACAAAAAGCACAAATCATAAGCAAAATGATAACAAATTGGACTTCATCAAAATTTGAAATATCTTCTCTTCAAAAGACACTGACAAAACAAGGTGTGGTGGCACATGCCTGTCATCCCGGCGCTCTAGGAAGCTGAGGCAGGAGGATTGCAAGTTCCGGCCAATCCTGAGCAACTTACAGACTTAATGAAACCCTGTGTTCAAATAAACAGATAATAATTAAAACTAACTCTGTGCTAAGGTCCCGGGTTCAATCTCCAGTACCGCAAAAACAAAACAAAAAATAATAAGATAAAGTAAAAACACCAGTAAGAAAAGAAAAAACAGGCCACAATTTTTTTTTTAACAAAATTTTGGGTCTGAGAATTTAGCTCAGTGGTTAGAGCACTTGCCTCCCAAGCACAAGGCCCTGAGTTCGATCCCTGGCACCCGAAGGAAAAAAAAAAAAAGTTTACAAAGCACATACCTGATACAGAGCGTCTATGCAAAATATATAAATAATAACACAATGAACTTAGCAAAAGGGGGCAGCAAAGGTTTGAACAGACACGTCATCAAAGAAGATACACAATTAGCCAATAAATACTTAAAACTCCTCAGTATCTTTAGTCATCAAGAAAATATGAATTAAGAGCACAAGGACATATCACAACATATCCACTAGAATAGCTAAAAATTAAAAGAATAATACTATTGGAGACATGTAGAATAAACAGGAAAGCTGATATGCTGCAAGTGGGAATGTAACTGAGTTATTTTGAAGGACAGTCTGGCAGATGTTTATAAAGTTAAACATATCCTACTATACAATCCAACAATTTTATTCCAAGATATTTTCCCAAGAGAATATGTCTTTCCAGGCACACTACCACATACTGTAATCCCAGTACTTAGGAGGCTGAGGCAGGAGGATAGCGAGTTCCAAGCCCAGTCTGGGTAACAGGCAGCAATTAAGGACACCTTGTCTCTAAAAAAAAATATTAATATTGAAAGGCTGGTGATTTTTTATTCCTGGCAGCCAAAAGTCCATGAACAGAAGAGTAGATAAAAATATTTTGGCATAGGGCTGGGGATTTAGTTCAGTGGTTAGATTACTTGCCTTGCAAGCACAAGGCCCTGAGTTTGATCCCCAGCACAAAAAAAAAAAATTTTTTTGGTGGAAGACTTCTGAGCAAAAACGAATAAACTACCAATACAGACAACAATATGGATGGATTTCAAAAGCATTACACTAAGTGCCTAAGTAAAATAAGCCAGACACAGCCGACCTTGTGCTGTGTTTCCATTTATGTGACATTCTAGAAAAGACGAAACTGTAGAAACAGAAAACAGATCACTGGTTGCCTGTGGGTTGTGGGTGAAGAGAAGCATTGTCTCTGAAGCAGCCTAAGAGAACTTTCTGGGGTGATAAAGATGAGCCGTATCTTAATTTTAGAAGTGGATATACAACCTGTAAATTTGTTACAATTCATTAAACTATACACTTAAAAGGGGTGATTAAGGTTGCACGTAAACTATATCTCAATAAGGCCTGAGTTTTAAAAAAAAATCTGTAAAGTTTTGTCAGAGAGAAATCACAAGCCCTCTTCTGTTACTAAATTGTCTTACTGGAGAATTCAACCTGATGATTCACTCCCAAGCCCAAATGAAAATCATTTGTGCATACTCTGTATACAGCAAGAAACAGATGCAATGTCTCAGTGTTTAACTGACTTTGTGTGCTATTTGGAAATTGGATTGCTCTGACAAATTACTTGCTAGCCAGGAAAAGCATTAAAGGATTACTTGTCTGCCATGATTTCAAATTTTTCTCTAATGATAAAATCATTTGAAATAAAGAGTGCAGCCAAAGTAGTTTTACTCCGGGAGATACTATTTCATACGTAGATGTCAGAAACACTAAAAGCATGAAAAGAAAATACACTCAAATTCTCAAGTTTTGTTACTTTAAGTATTATAAATAACAGCCTCAAACAATTTCAGTCCTAAATAATTCATACTTCAGGATTCCCTTTAACTGCTGGCTATTGTAGACTTGCAGTCACCTGTGGATGTGAGTGTTGCAAACTTCACTCTGAATTTTAAGTCTTTGCGTCTCAATCTATTTTAATACATACTCTAATGTTGTGTGAGGTTATTACCAGATTATATTGCTGTTTTTACTTGTTTATGTGCTGTAATGTTCTCACATGGCCCTATAGCACATTTTCTCTAAATGGCCTCTGCATATTTCAACAATTTCTTTGCAAATAAATGGTATTCCCATCAATAATGCAAAGAAAAGCTATAAAATCTTTATAAAAGCATTTTCTTTCATTACTAATAGAACATTAATATTATCTGCCTTATCCAATATTATTCTTTTTCTCATCCACAGTTCACAGAATTAATAGCTGTTTATTTAATATGAGTTCCTGTGTAACAATCACATTAAGTGGACTCATTTTTACCTTTAGTCCTTTATGAAGTACAATCATCACACTAGTTGTTTTAGTGATGTGGTGGTAGATTATTTTTATTATATATATATATTTTGCCAGAAACATTAACTAACTGCAAATTTTAGCACATATTTTTCAGTTTTTCTTTGGATTCAGTTGCGTTTCAAGTAATTATTTACTGTATTTATGTGAGGGCAGTTCATTTATGTATCTAGATCTGATGGTGTCCAGCATACTAGCCACTAGCCACATGGGGTTTTTAAATTAGTTAAAAGTTTAGCCTCCATCACACGAGGCAGATTGCATGTGCTCCATAGCTGCATGTGGCTCATAGTACAGCACCAATGCAGAGCACTGGCAGCTCCAGAACAGTTCGGCAGTACAGCGATGGTCCAGGTCACCGACAGAACACCTTCTTTTAAAGGGCAGGATGGTAAACATTTCAGAAGATACCGACCAACAGGTATAACGGGCCCTCTGGGTGTGGGCTGCTGGGGATCAAACTCAGGGCCTTGTGCTTGCTAGGCGAGTGCTCTACCACTGAGCTAAATCCCCAACCTCAAGGCTATTATTTAGGACTTATGTAACCGTTTCAAAAATTGATCCATTCAAATATGGAAAAAAAAGTTCCTAATTTGGGGCCAAAAAAAGGAGCCAGTGCCCTGGAATTGTGCCATAGTTTGCCCACCATTGGGGGTGGATCATATAATCTTATATTCATTAAGAATATCTCTAGTAAGCATGCCTATGAAAAAAATACTTGACTAAGTAGTTAATATATAGTAGACAAGAAAATATAGTCCCAGCCCTCCTGGAGTTTGAAGCAGAACACAAAAGGCATATTAAAAATTGCACAATTACTGTAATTTGTCAAATATATACAGAGTGATAGGAGAGGAAGTAACTAAACTGACCTAAAATTTTACTTGATTTATCATCCACAACTAGTATTTTTTAATATGTGGCAATTATTGTTTATTGTAGACTTTCCAGCTGACCTATGTGAAACAGACACTGTAAAAATTAATGAATCTAGATATTTCTAAACAGATTTATGCTCAAATAGCATTCATATATACCATCTGTTTTATATATGTGAAATGTAATATATCTAGTAACAAAAATTGTTTGCAAAATAATGTTTGTTGATATTTAAAATTTTCTCTTTTCCTGTCTAGAATCTTTTCTAAGATAAAAGTATATGAATTCTTTCCTTACAAAAAGATAAATTTGCCACTGTTTACTCCTAAGATGGTCCCAATTTCCCATAAATTGGTTGTATCAAACTTCAAATTGAGGCCCTCATTAAACAAAATATTATGATGCTAATAAAGCCAGCCAACAGATTCTTTTTATAGCACATGATTTCTTGTCATTTATTAGAATTTAGTATGCTTAATCAGCAAAACAAAGTAAATATATATCATACTGTTTTTCCATATATTGACAGTGTTCCTTAGGATGTTGTTTGATTTTCTGAGACCTTTATTATACTTTGTATTTCATTTAATTGTTGCCTTTTTATTGTTGGCTTCAAAAACACTTTATGGAAATCCAAATAGTCAACTGTTTAGCAGATAAGAGAGAGATTGAGTTAGCAAACGCCATTCTTTGTGGAGTGTGCCCTGAATGACAGATAAAGAGGCCAAATTTAAATTGTTCAGAGATTATCTCATGTTATCTGTCTGCTTTGTTGCAATACACATGCCCCAAACTGTTAAATATGGGTGATTATATATCAAGATGAGGAGGAAATAAAGATAATGAAATATTTCCCAAGGTCACAACATTGAGTTTTAATTCTTTACTTTCACTAAAATTAACAGGCCTACAAGCAAATTTTTCTGCTGACTCAGGTTTATTTACATTGCTCTTTCATGGTAACACGTGTACCAAGACATTAGAATCTGACATTCCTTTCATGATTCTTAGAACAACACATGTTGGGATAATGCCAAGAATATTGAAATTTAAAACCAAATTAAAAAATTATGACTGAGTCCATCAAGAAAAAAGATTACCCGTTTTAATCACGAACCGCAGCACTCCTTTTATCTTTGCACAACTTGTGGTCTAGAGCTGATAACTGTTCTCTACTGCCATGATGTAGGTGTAAAAATCCTGGCACTTTCAAGACAAATGTCCTTAGCTTGTCTTTATTGAGAGAGAAAAAGGTTATACTCGTTTAATTCACAGAACTGAAGGCCTTCAACAGAAATAAAGTGTTGATGCCACCTGGGTTGGAATCATAAGGACACTGACAACTGGCCACGGTTCTAGCAACTGACAGTAAAGCTACAGATGAGCCTGTCCCTGCTCTTCCATATGTCGTCAGTTCGGTCTCAGGAAGGGACTCAGTACTGGCTTGTTCACACAGCACCATCCCCGCTGGTCACAGAAGTTCTTTTCTGATGCTTCCATTTGTGGAAACCTCAACATAGGAGTCAATGCTGGTGTGGAGGTGGAAAGGGGCAGCTCTGCTGCCAGGGTCATATACAGTGTTGATGATAGAAGTCCTACACTGTCTTGGACCTACTCCACACATTTTTCTGTAGGCATTTGTGTCTGTTGAATCAGTATATCCCAATCCCGAATTTTGAAGTTTAACCATATCAAAATGGTTTTTTGGCACAAGTCTCTGCTTGCATCTCAAATGTCCTACCATTATCTTCTGTCACTGAGACCTCATGAGTTTCCTGTTGATTCCTCTAGCCTCACAAGAACACTAAAATTTTGCTTGTATCTCTTTTCCCTGTAGAAGTTCACTGCCTGGTTGGTCAAGATCAACCCCCAGCCCCTATGAAAAATAACAAAAAATAACAATCAACAAGTTCTACCTTATTTCAGAGCAGTCCTCCTCTCCTGAGAATTTTTGTTCATGCTATTCCCTTACTTTCTGATATTTTTAAAAATACTTTTTATTTTTCATTTTTATTAGTACATAATGTTCACATTCCTTGTGTGGAGTTGGTATATGTACATAGCACATCTTTATCCCATTTTTCATCCCTTTTCCCTCTCTCCCCTTCTCCTCCCTCCATTTCTTGTTTCCCTTCTCATTTGAGAAAGATCTATCTCTTTATTTCCTATTATCTTTTATTTTGCTCTTTATTTATACTTTGGGTTTCTTACATAGAAAAAGCCATGCAATATTTAAGATTATGTGTCTGATTTATTTCACTTAATATTACGGTATCAAGGTGCGTCCAGTTTCCTACAAATGATCAAATATATCCTCCTTTATGGTAGAGTAGTACTCCATTGTGGGTAAATACCACATTTTCTTTTCCCATTAAAAAATACTTTTTTTTTTCTTCTCATTATTGCAGTAAAAGTGTTGGCCTACTGTAGCTACCCTGCCCAAAAGCAGACCTATTAATTTTACTTCAACATTCCAACATATGTCCATTGTATGTCACTGATGCCTGTGTTTTGTATAGCAAAAAGGAAAATCTCTCATAGTGTGGTCTCTTTGTTAAAGGAATAGAACTCAGTATATTGTGTTCTATTGAGTTTAAAAACAGAAATGACCATTCTCATTCGTTTATATTTGAAGACACCACAGAGGCACAAAACAACAACAAACAAATCAAAAGCATACAAAAACAAAAGTTGAAAGTTGTCTATTTGTATACTACGTTTTTATCACAGTATTCAGGAGAGGAATACATAAAGTAGAATTATAGTCACATATATAGATACATACACAGCAGTACTTCAGTCCATGAACGCTTTTGTTCAAGTGTTTGGCAAAATTTTGTTTTTGTTTGAAAACTCTATATTGGGTGAGAAACAGGACCACAGCCATCTTTCCTGTACAAACACAAATGTGGCCATCTTTTCCAAAATCTTGGAACAAATTAAGTTCTTGAACTGAGGTACCATTGTACATAGACACATAAACACACACAGACACAGACACACACACACACATACACACTCCCACTGTAGAAGTAGCTGAATATGTTTTTATTAATAAAATGCTCTTTAGGAACTCACCACTCTCATTTCTGTCTTTTTAAAAGTCAAGTATCAGCATTATCAATTGAAGAAAAGATCTAAGTATAATAATCTGTTTATATATGTGCATATATCCACCCCACAGACACACACACCATCTGCACATATATGCACAAAAGGCACTTAATGACTTTAAATTTTATCAACCTATTTACCCTATTGTGTTGGACACTTTAAGAGCACAAACTGTTTTATTATCTATAAATATATTTTTAATTTTGGGATAATTTTAGACTTACAGAAAAGTAATAGAAATATAATTTCCATATGCCTCTTACGTGAGTTTCCTCTAATGTTACATTTTACATTCCCAATGGTGCCTTTGTCAAAACCAAGAAAACAACATTGGTATATTACCATTAATTTAACCCCAGACCTTATTCAGATTTCAGTAGTTTTCCACTAATGTCTTTTTTCTGTCATGATAGAATCCAGAATACCACATTGTATTTAATGTTTTGCAATGTTTTTTAAGTTGATGTTTTGTAAAGTTCCACAGTTGTTAACTCATTATGCTACTTTTGCTTCTATATAAACATTTAATGCTGCAGTATTCATTTGAGAATTGCTGTTGAGTGCCAGAGTGCCATGTTTTTCACACTCCAAACTCCTAGGCAGACCTCTAAAGACAACTCGTTCCTTATTTATGACACTATATATTAAAGTAACTGAAAATATTCAAAATAATGCTTACTTTGTGCAGAGTCCATGAACTCCAACCAGAACACATAAATGTCAAATTTGAGCAATAAATTTTGATTGATTTTGAAATTCCACTTAAGGCACCGTTTTTCTGAATAAACGCTCATGGAAAATATTTTAAAATATTATTTTATAGAAAACCAATTCCTGTGGGATCTGAAAGTTCTGCAGGTAGATTTTTAGAAAAATGTCTGAATAATTTAAATACTTCTTCAGATTGTCAGAATGATGAATGTTTTTTAATTATTTCATTACAATGATTTATCACTCAAGATTACAGCACTCCAAACATTAACTTTTACACTCCAAATAAACAACTGACATTTTTCTGTTTTGGCTTTCCTTGTGTACTCTGCTTTGAAGCTCTTTCAAATTTAAAAAAAAAAGTCTTTTATTCTGGATCCATTAGTGAATGTGCATGAATCATTATATTCAGTGAAATAAGCATTATAGGATTGAAGATTAAATAAGGGAATGGATTAGGGTTCCATTAAAAACATCATGACATTCCTGGAAAAGCTATGAAAATATGCTTTTCAGTTTAAAAAAAAAAAAAAAAGCACTTACCAATGCTGCCAGTCCCAGTAAAGATGTTCTAATATAATGCAGACATTTCTTATAACAAACAGGAGGAGGGCATCAGCTCAACTATCTTCCAGGTAAGACACCAACTTTTAAAAGTAGCTTTGGAACTCTGACCAGCTGAAGATGACTACAGAGCCTGGACGTAGTTCCGGAGGGGAGCCGTGATTGTGATTAAAGGGCTGGGCCTGGGGAGCCATATGGAAAGGCTTGGAATGAAGATGGTGCAGCCTAACCGGGAAATTGCTTAAGGCATGGGTCATATATTAGTGGCCTGTGTTCTTGTGTTGCTTACACGGGACAGTAAGTTTTCTTTGCTTGTTTTTAATGTTTGATTTAATTGTTAAACTCTCAAGTGTTCGGAAATTGCACTACAAAAATCTAAATTGCTGTCATTTCTACATGTCAATAACTAAGCAGAGATAAGTAGCACACCCATTTTTCACCGGGCATGCCCTCGCCAGCTGCACACTCCCCACCACTCCCGACAGCTACCAGTTGGTACTGAGACAAGTGGCCAAAACTAGCTGGGAAAGGAGGACAACAAGATCATGGGACACAGGCAGAGAACAACTCTCAGGACCCTCTGTGTGGACTTTTCACCTCGAGCAGGTTTTTGATAGGATGACCTAGATGTGATGCCACCATGGGGAATATGAAGAAGAGACAATTTCCATTAACCCTTGCTGTCATGCCTCTTCATGATAGACCCTATGCCATAGGGCAATGTGTTTGTTTTTTCCCCTCCTTTTTTACTCAGCCCCAAATTCACTCTATAGAGCCCATTTTCCCCTTACTCTTCTGTTTTTCCCCCTACCTTTAATAAATGTGAAACTTTGCCACTGTTTATACTTATTTTGTTGAATTCTTTGTCCAGAACAGAAAGGACCTAGGAATCATCTCTATAAGAAGACTCCAGCGCCCCAAAACCCAGTAGCAGCACCTGACAGCTACCAATTATCATCAGTCCTTGAACAGCCATGTTTTTATGATAAAAAAAAAATTGTGTCCATGATAGTATCAAAAGTAAGTAAAAAAACTGTATCTGAGACCTATAGATATTTGATCATGTGTCCAAAGCTACTGTAATGTTTATCAGAGGGTGGTGTCCTACACAAAAGTAGCAAAAAAAAATCCTAATCAAAAAGCACAAGGGTAAAGTCTCCACAGTACCCAATTTCAAATTATACTACAAAGCCATGGAAACAAAAGCAGCATATTACTGGCACAAAAGCAGATATATAGACTAATCTGGCAAAATACAAGACAAACTTATGCAACTCTAGCCATTTAATTCTGGACAAGGAGGCCAAAAACATACCTTGGAGAACAGATAGCCATTAATAAATGGTCCTAAGAAAACTGGATATCTATTTGTAGAAAATTGAAACTAAATCCCTGTTTCTCACCTTGTATAAAAATTAATTCAGAATTTCTTAGTTACTTTTCTCATCTCTGAGACAAAATACCTGACACCCAAAGTTAAAGGACAAAAGTCTTATTGTAGCTCACAGTTTGTAGAGGTTTCAGTTCGTAGATGATTGGCTCCAAAGGAGGGTGGCATGGTAGAGGAGCATCCCAGAGGAGAAACAGTTCATGGTGGACAGAAGGCAGCAAGCAAAGAAGTAGCAAAGCAGCAAGCTGCCACAGCAGCCCTCTTTCTGCCCCATATAGTCTATACAGGCTATACTGCCTTAGGGCAGGTAACACTCACACTTAGGTTGGGCTTTCCCATTATACACACTCAGAGCTATGCCAAACCAATCAGTGGGCTAATTTAGTAATCATGCTGTTAATCCCAACATCACACACTGTAGATCCAGCCACCTCTGAAAAGTCCTACCTATGAGCACATGAGGTTTGGGGGGAACATCTAGACACAAGCCATAACAAAGATGAATAAAATATCTAGGTATAAGTTGTGAAACTTTGAAACTGCTAAAAAAAAAAAAAGAAGAAGAAGAAACACTTGAAGCCATGGGTACAGGAAAAGACTTCCTGAATAGGACTCCAATAACATAGGAAATAATAGCAAGCAATAAAAAATGAGATTACATCAAATTAAAAAGTTTTTGCACAGCAAGGGAAACAACGGAGTGAAAAGACAACCTACAAATGGGAGAAAAACCTTTGCCAGCTTCTCTTCTAGCAGGATTAATGTCTAGAAAATATAAAGAGCTCAAAAAACTTAACACCAAAAATTCAAATATCCAAATCAGTAAGTGGGCAAATGAGTTAACAGACACTTCTCAAAAGAAGTACAAATGCCCAATGATTATTTGAAAAGAATGTTCAACATGTTTAGCCACTGGGGAAGTACAGATCAAAATTACACTGAGATTCTATCTCACCTTAGTCATAATGGCTGTTATCAAGAATACAAAAAGCAATAAATGCTGGCAAGGATGTGGGGAAAAGAAACTCTTCTACGCTGCTAGTGAGACTATAAATTAGTACAGCTACTACAGAAATCAGTATGGAGGGTCTTCAAAAAACTGAAAATAAAGCCAGGTGTGGTGGAACACACTTGTAATTCCAGTAGCTTGGAGGTTGAGGCAGGAAGATCATACTTGAGGCTAGACTGGGCTACATAGTTCAAGACCAGCCTGAACTGCATAGCAAGATTCTGCCTCAGAAAACAAACAAACCCCCAAAACTAAAAACAGAACTAGCATTTAATCCAGCTACACAACTTCTGGGTATGTACTCAAAGCAATTAAAGTCAGCATACTGTGGGCATACCTGCATCTCTATAATTATTGTGGCACCATTCACAATAACCAAAATATAGAAGCAACCCACCTGCCCAGACAGATGAATCCATAAAGAAAATGTGGTATATGTACACAATGAATTGTTATTCAGCCATACAGAAGAACAAAATTTAGTCATTTGCAGGAAAATGGATGGATCTGAAGACCCATCATGTTGAACAAAATAAGCCAAACCCAGAATGACAGATACTGTCATTATTAAATATCTTATCTTCCTCTTATTAAACAAGAGAAAGAGGTAAGAAGGAAAGAAAGAGGTATATGGGCAGATAATGGAGAGATGCATATGAGCAAAATATATGCATTCAACTCTCCCCAAAATAGTAGTGTGAAAGTAGAAGTCAGGGCAGAGGCAGGGAGTTACAGGAGGGTGCACATAGAAATATGCCAGAATGAAATCCATTAAGCCATGTAACCAATAAAAGACTGAGAATAAAAGAAATTATGATCATGAAGAGCTGGCAAACATTTTCTGTGAACAGCCAGATTGTAAATATTTTGGTCTTGTGGCTACACGCTTTCTATGACAACTACTTACTTAGACCTTTGCACTATACCCACAGGCACAGACAATATGGGCTGTGTGGGCATGGCTGTGTTCCAATATCACTTTATGTGTGGACATTGAAACTCGAATGGCGTAGACTGTCACCAAATGTTCTTTGTTTGAAATTTTAAATCATTTTATGATGCAAAAACTATTACCGATGACTTTTTATCATCTTCACAACAACTTAGCTCTGGGTCATAAAAAAAACAAGAGGTGGGTTTGATCTAGGAATTCCACTTGGGAACTTTTTTGCTCCCTGGGGCCTACTCTGGACCTACTGAGTAAAACCTCGTGGGTGGTGGAACATGGGAATCTGTACTGAGAAAATGCACATGATTCTCACCAGTGTGGCGCCAGGACCCACACTTTGAGAAACTACCCAGGGTCTTCAGGTGAGTATAGAAGCCCATGTTCCTCCTCCAGGGTCTAGAAATGATTTATGAAGGTTAAGTATAATAAGTACCACAATGCAAAAGTGAATGTGATCAATTTTGACCTATATAACTTATATTTACATTTTATATTTTTTTTTGATTATCAAAATTTCCTGCCAACAAAAGTCGTAATTTTCTTCTACTCTGTTCAAGGGATGTGGTAGCTCCTTGAAATTAGCATAAAATAGCTACATATTAAAGAAATCTGTTTTCATATTTTGTCAATATAAGTACATGTGCATGTTTATTGGCACGTATTTTGTGGTAACCAAAAATTAAGATCTGAAAAAACCTAAATGTTCTGACGAACATATTCTGATGCATGATTTTTTAAAATATGATGCCTCTCTTGAACTCTGATGCCCCTATATAAGGGGTATGTTTAAGTTATGTGCATTGACTGGGAGGATGGATGCCCATCACATACCAATAACAGGCAAAAATGTAGAATAATATGTACAACATTTAAGGAAACACAATGATGATATTGATTACTTTAGGCCAAGAAGACTGAAAATAGAGGGAAACGATTATTTAACTTTTTCCTTAAGCATGTCATCATCATTTGACTTTTTATGGAAATAACTGTAAAACAGAAACATTTTTAAATGAAAATTGGAAAACAACCTCAAATAGCCTTCAAGTCTATTGGGACAAGAATCTCTTTCCCTGATAAAAAAGAGAAGTCTGCATCTGAGAACAGGCAAAATGGAAAGAGTTAATTTGTAATGTGAATCTGACTGTGAAATCACGTAATCACCATCTTTCTTTCCTAACTCCAGCCAGCAGTTCAAGAGAGTGTTTGAAGCAGAATTACATTTATATAAATCTCATCTAAAGTCAGGAAGAACTCCGACTTTGAATAAGCCCCTGCTTTGACTAAAAAATCCAGAAAGAAGTAATCCATTATACCTTCCTGGTCTTTATTTTGAATACACAGAATATACTTCTAATAAGCAAGCTGTGGTTTGTTCCATTACAGAAAGTTTCTTGGAAAAGTAATCCTTTTAAATAATTGCTAATCATACAGCTCCTGTTAGATTTCCACTCTGCCCATGTATTTTTTTCAACAAAAATCTGAAAGAATTGTGGAGAGCACCATTACTAAAGGCTCATCTAAATTATTCTCTCTCATTTGGGAAAAACTATCATTTCCATGTAATTACATTAGATGCTTTTCAAGTAAAGAGAGAAAAATAGATGAATTTAATAAATCTATGTATTAGTCCACAATTGAATATGCTCAAGTTCAAGTGAAAATTCCAAGACATAAGGGGGAACTTCATTCCCTAATTGCAGTTCATCCCTTTGTTCATACACCATTTATTGAGAGTTTAATGTGTCAGGACCTATGCCAGTAAATTTACATGCACTACTCCCCAAACAATCAGTTCATCCTCTTTTTGCTCCTTTTTGAGAAAAAAAAACTTGGAGAAGTTAGGTAACTTCCAGTAGGCACGAACTCATAAATTCATAAGCTGTGATTTCACTTAAGTCTGTGTATAAATTGTACAAACATTATTCTAGGACCATGCCAGAAGCTGTTCTAGTTATTTGATAAATATTAATGGAATGTTCATAATAATTCCACAGATCGGAACTTATGTACATACCATTTTACAGGTGAGTTCAATCAGACAGAAGGAGGTTAGGGAAATGGCACAGCTGGAATTCGACTCCAAACAGCCAGCCTTCGGAGGCCTTGCTTTGAACCGCACCATGGATGACTGCATTCTACAGGCCTTTTTGCCCACTACACTGCCCCTTAGAAGGGCAGACAGTCACATAAGGACAGAAGAGACTGAGTTGAGTGCTGGAGTTGACATTGGTGGTTACAGCATTTGGAACTCAGTTGTATTAAGATCCTGAAAATGCAACCTTACACTTTCAAGGAAAAAGGAGGAGAGGAAATGTGTTATCATGGCATGGACTGAATTGCACATTCCCCAGATTTGTGTGTGGAAGCCCTAATACCCACTCTGACTGCAGTTGGGGATAGAATTTATAAAGAAGTAGTTAAGGCTAAGTGAAGTGGTGAGTGCGGCCCACATAGAGTAGGATCACCGTCCTCGTACAAAGTGATACCGACAGGCTCCCTCTGTCTTGGCCTTCACAGAGAAGAGGCCATCTGAGCACACAGTGAGATGCAGCCGAGAGACCCACAGTGAAACCTAAGTTGCCAGAGTGATTTTGGGCTTCCTAGCCTTAGTAACATGAGACAAATTTCCTTTGCTTTAAACTACTCAGTGCGTGGTGCTTTGTTACAGTAGACAAAATAGAGGAAGACACATCAATGCCGCTGAAAAATGCTGAGGTGAACCTAATTCAGGCCCAGCTGGATTCAGGGGCTCACATAATCGAATAATATGATTAGCAGTCACTCTCCCCTACATCTCAGCCTCTCTCTCTGCCTCCCATTCTCTCTGTCTCTCTATCTCTCTCTGTATCTCTCTGTCTCCCTGTCTCTCTCTTTGCCCCTGTCCCCCCAACTCAACATACTCACACTACTGTTTTCACCAACTCTTGTTTGTTGCTGCTTTCCTCTGAACTGATTTTATTCTTAGGTCGGCTTCCTCTGTGTCCTGTCAGTCTGTTGTCTCCACTCTCCCAGTGGTCCCTGGACTGGCGTGTGATCTAGTGTGTGATCTTAGTGAAATCTCAGGAACAGTTTTGCCACTGCTCTGATTAAAGGGTTGCACTCGAACCTTACTGTCCTCTCTTGGGTCAGCTACCTACCCCCGAGCCAACCAGCACTGGCCAGGACTGTGCAGTGGTTGGCTAAACCAGGGAAAGCCTGTGGCCTGGGGTCAGGATCAGCCCCTGCTGGATTATAGGCTAAAGGTGGGAGGGGGGCTTTCCAAAAGGAAACCAGAGTGGCTGGCCCAGGAGAGACAAGAAGGGACATTAGACAGGCAAAACCAGAATGTCTACAATAGTGCTACAAACTTTGTACTAGGCCACTAATTGTCAACGACAGCTGCACATTGAAATGACACGGGAATTTGTAAATGCTACCAATGCCAGATGCTTACCTTCAGAGCTACTAATTAGATGATTTTCCCCAGACTCTTTCTAGGACGTAAGGACCGGGGACTTCAGTCTCAATGCTTCTGTTTGGTGTTTGGTGTTTTAATGTTGACATTCAATCGTTTAGGGGATAGGTTATTGGAAACTAATTAGAGTCCCAGTTTAAACACTTTTTATATTGGTGTAGAATACTGCTACTGAGATTAACCTGTGTACCAAAAGTGACATTTCCAAGGTGATTTCTTTCCATAAACACTAGTGGGTAAAAGAAATCTTTGTGCCCTTGGAGAAGCAAATTACAATCAATGGATTGGAGTGTAAATATGCAAAGCACACAGAGAAGCCAGAAGCATGCAGTGCATTCTTACTGCCTTGTTTTTGTGGGTTGTCCTGCATATACAGGCAGCTTGGGGCACTAATAATAAGCTTTTCCTACTGGAAAGGATCTACAGTTGCAGTGTATTTTACATGCACGCACAGTTCTCTCTTCTCCAAGCATTGGCCACTGCTAAATGTGGCTACTTTTAGCACTGCCACTGATATCTTAGTTCATTTCTGGTTTTTCCTTCGAATGAGAAATAAACATGGAAACAAAACCTAACTGAAATGAGCAGAAGTAAGAAAGAGGAGAAACAATGTTCATCCCAGAAAAGCCGTGAAACCTCATCCTTCCGAGTTGCTGAATGTCCTAGTTGAAGAAGCAAGTGCAGAGATTCAAAGAAACGGGCTGAGCGCGTCTCCCTTGGACAAGCAGCCCCCCAGCTCCCAGCAGTGCCGAAGCATCTGCAGCTACAGGCCTGGGCAGAGTGTGCACCTTGCTCTGAAACTGGAGGAGAAAGAAATAGAAAGGAGAGATTAAGTAGCAGTGGGAAAATAGTTGCACTATTCTCTATATGCAACAGAAAATAATTTAGACCATATATTTAAGCAGATAGGGAATTTATTAAAGGAATACTGGCTAGTTCATAGAGGCACCGTAAAACAAGAAAACAAGGCTTAGAATGTGGGTAGAAACACGGTGAGAACAAAGCAAAATCACAGCAAAAGCCAGTCTGATGATGACCCCATGGCTGCCACTGTGGGAATGTGAACCTCAAGTGTGTTGCCCCAGCTTTGACTCTGTGTGCCACCACCACATGTATTCTACGGCCTGGCTTACATATATTTAGTGTAAACAATAATTTTCAGAACAGCAACTCCCTCACATAAGGAAAGTTGACTGTAATTACATTGAGTGCTTACCTTATTGTAAAATGCAATTTACAATATCTAATACAAATGAATATTTATAACTCATTACCCAGTAATTCCACTTTGGGACACATCCTGTGGCCAGTGCCCCTCAGTATGCACGAGGACCTCCATATCCCTGGTGATTATTTAAGAATAATTTTCCATTCAGTTCTTTAATCAGTAGCTGAAGTGAAGATTGTCAAGGATTCTTAGAAGCTATCAAAGGCCAGAACTGGGATAGAAAATAATTTTTTAAAAAATCAGTGTTTCTGTAAAGATAGGAGCCAAGGAAAACTGTAACTTTAAAATTGTACTTTTAAGAAAACTGCGATTTCAGGGCATAAAGTTGCCCAAGGTTGTCCACACCTGTACTCCATATCTTTATTCCCTAAATTTGTTTGTGCTTCTAAGGCTCATTTTTTTTTTCCTCCAGGTGCATCACATCCAAAATCCCTGAAAGATACTCTAAACCAGTAACTTAGCTTAGTTGGTAATGTAAAGGGCAGAAATCTGGCCTTAAGACAGAGAAACAGATTCAAAGGTTTAAAAGAATGTTTTAGGCAAACCATCTTGAATGATAGTAACAACAAAATAATAATGATAAACTGGACCATGCCTTTTCTCCTGCAAAATGGGCCATCATTTCAGCTGAAAATGAGCCATCTCCCTTATTCCTGTGGGTGGCCGTCACTTTTCTCCTGTAAACCAAGCACAAACGTTCCACAGATTTCCACTCCTCCAAAATACATAAATATCTCCAGCTCCAACTATAATTTTCTTCTCTTTGGAGAGGTCTGCTGTCTTGGAGGGGGTACTTTAAATTCTGTGTAATAAGCCTCTTTACACTTATGGGGGGAAAAAAGAATAAAAATAAGTAAATAAAAATCAGTCTTTCTGAATTAGAAGAGAGGTTCTAAATACTTTCAAAAGTCTGGAACACTCTTGTGTAGAATTAACAGAATGGGTAGAATTAACAGAATGGAGGTAGAATTAACAGAATGGAATCTGACAATGTTAAATCTCTCTCTTCTGCTTTTTAAAATAACCAACCGTACAAGTGCAAGTCAGGCAGAGTGGATTTGTGGGGATATTTCCTCTGAAAATTACTTGCAGAGTTTGAGTTGACCACAAACCTAATATGCGTGTTATATGACAGCTAAATGAGCTCACTCTGAGGTTACATCTGGGCCGAAGGAAGACAGAACTGTCTTCTATTATGTGAAAAAGGGGAAAAACAGAAAACCATAGAACTCTAGTTAAACATGAGCTGTATTCCTTGAGGAGATAAGATATGAACAAATGGATAGAAATTCTATGAATATGGATTTTGTTTTAGTTTAATAAGGCTGCCAATGGTCAGTTTAATAAGATAGTGAGTTACAATTGGCAGTAATCAAGAAAAAAAACTGGGTAGTTTTCTAATTATTCTTTATTGGGTGAGATACTTTAAAGATCTTCAATTTTCTTGATATTCTGCATTTACATTTTTTATCTCTCAGAAAAAAATATACTTGCAGGGCAAAGAAAAAAGACTGACAACTTTGAGAACAAACTATATTTGAGGTTTTTCACCCTACTAATCCCATGCAGAAGCCAATAGTGAAAGAAACAGCCCACAAGAGGGCACAGAGTACAAAGATGAAGTTATTTTGAAATTATACCCCATTCTGTACAAGTACAGGATGAGGACCTGACTTAGGAGGCTATTTCCTATGAAAATAACTTGAGGGGTTTGAGTTGACCACAAACCTAATATGCATGTTATAAGATAACATGCATTATACAGAATTATTACAGAATTGCCTTATTTTTGGTACTCTGTTTTCCTTCAGTACTGCTCAGTGGGGTTATTCCTTTTTTGGATGAAATCTTGGGCCAGCCTATGACTTCATTCAGTACAATTAGCTGGTAATACTACAGTTGCTTCAAATCATATATGCAACCTAATTGATAATTCAAAACATCCGTGATTGTGTTGCAATCAAAAGTTGGAGGCTGATGTAAAGTGAAAACACTCCTGTCTCCCTGTTTCCACGGGCCACGGCCTGCCTTTGGTAGGCTGCCTGCAGAGGCAGAGAGCAGTGGGAAGGTTCCAGATGGAGAGGTGAAGTGCAGAGAAAGGGGCTGTCCGACGGGTACTTTTGTAAGGTGGCAGCATGTTCTCCAGGAAGGTATGCAAGGGCGGGGTGCTCCTCTGACACTGACTTGCTCTCTTATGCCAATCATTTCATTGTGGGAGACTCTCGGGCACTTCCCTTTTCATGGGCAGGGCCTCAGCTTTCGCTGGCCTCTGCTAGTTTTATGGGGTTTCTTGTTTGTTTGTATGCTTTATTTGTTTTCATTTTTGTTTTCTTTTGTAGTACTGGAGCTCGAAGTGAGGGGCCTCATGTGTGCTGGGCAAGCACTCCACCACTGAGTTACACCTTCAGCCTCCTGGGTTAGTAGAGTTGTTTGTGCCTTCCATTTCCTTTCTCTGGAAGACCATGTAAGTGAGCAGGATGTCTTAAAAAAGCAAAAACAAAACAAAACAAAAAAAGGAGGTTGACATCACAATTGCAGTTTCTGTGTCTGAGCCCGGGTCCAGGCACCCTTAACCTGCTGTTAGACAGGATGGTGACATTACTTTCCACAGCGGCTCTCCTCTGTTGTCTTCTGTCCACTGCTTCTGCTGTCTCAGGTGTGGAGCAGGCCACAAGCACCCACGATCAGGAATACCTGTCACACTCTGAGGGGTCTCGGTGAAGCCCATCTCCGACCTGTACAGGGAGGTCGCACCTCCACATCCCTCTGCAGCTGGAGGTGAGAACACCATTCTCACCTAAGACAGCTCCCGATAGTGACTTGGGTGTTTTATATCCATGCTCTAGGTAAAGGGCCCCTGGCTAAGGGGCACATGAAGACAAGGGGCTGGAGTACTTTCTCTGTAAATCTGTATTTTGAGGGTCTGTTATATCTGATATCTATCATATCCTTATGCCTTAGTCAAAATTTCCAGTTAAACATCTCTGTTGCACTCATTTAAACAACTTGTGCGATAGCCTTCAAAAGCCACACTTTACAGATAGAAAAACTGAAGCACAGAGAGGTTAAAGAATTTGCCATAGCTAATCAGCATGTAAGTTGTGAGACATGGTATGGAATCAGAATCTGTTCTCCACACTGTGCACCTGCTGCATTTGGAGCTGTTCATTTCATTGTATAAAAGAATCACTCCAAATGTGTTTTTGTCTTTGGAGAAGAGTCAATGGTGACTTAAAGGCTCTCTTTTGTATATTGTTATATCCATATATGTACAGAAAGGGAGTAGCTACATTTACATGTTATTCTGCCAACTCATCTGTTGTGTTCATAAAACAAAAGATACTAAATAGCATTTGTTGAGCGTTTACTAAGTGCCATGAACCATTGTAAGTGCTTTATCCAAAGTCTTTCACTGTTTTCCCATAACAACTCAAGGTTAGTATTTTTCTAATTGTACAGATGAGTGTAGAGTCCTAGAAAAACACTGGGAGAAAAAAGTGAAGCAGACGAACAGCTCTTCTGTTCTGCCATTTGCTAGTACTCAGCATTTGCTGGGGCAGTCACCTAACTCCTTGGGCCATATTTTTCTCATCTATGAAATGGGAAGAATAAGAATCCACTTGTTTTGCAGGGTCCTAAGTTAAATGAGACAATGTACAAAGCACTGTCCAGATGCGAGCAATCAGTATGACTATGCTATTCCTAAGATTACGGCCCATGAAAGCTAGACCACAGTGGGCAAAACTGTGAGTTCCTCCTTTGCTGAATGCCACAGGCCAAGGCCCACAGAGCTGCCATCCAGCAAACAGACCACTGTGTGCACTGCAGAGGAGGGACTGTCTCCTGACAATCATTTCAACAGAAGGAAAGCACACTTAGCATACAAGAGGGGAGGAAGGAAACTCAAGGGTAGTACATTATTGAGACAGGGCCCAGCCGGGAAGCCTCTGGGAGACTTTCCTTGCTCTTGAGAACAATTAGGCTTGAAAATGAGAGCCAGGTGGAGAGAAAAGGGGAAGGCCACGAAAGAGGAGCGGAGAGAGGAAAGAAGCACAAACAGAGATTCAGGGAACGCTAGCATAACAATACAGGAAAGTATTTTTAAATCCACTCAAATACTGACCAGAGATTTTAAGATACTCAATGTTTGCAAAACATTACAACTACTTCATTCTACAGTCCAGGAGGAAAATCACAGAAAGTTTCTTTTCTCTTAACAAGACATAACAAAAGCAGAGCTGATGTAATTAATGAAAAAAAGATGGCTTTGAAAGAGGGCAGGCTCTGAACAACAGAACAGAGTGGAAATGAAGTCCACATTTAGGGACAATTCCTTATTTATCTGCTGCACTTTTTATGCATACCATGTTTTGCTAATATTTCTCTCTCCAGGGAGAATACCACACTAGGTTGGTAAGCAATGTAAGCATGAGCAGTTAGAGGTCACAATGAAAGCATGGGCAGATAGAGTTATTCCTTGAATATCAATTAGCATAGTCTCTCCAACTTGAAGACTCTTACAATTGAACACTTCAACTTAATGGATCTGTTTTCAAATTCCCTTTAATGGCCCTTCTGTGACCATAATATCTACTTTTCCAGACATCCTAAGTAGAAACCATTATGGACAATATATGTAGAATCCCCTCAGGATAGTAAATGGAGGAGAGAATGTGGGCTGCCAAATTTAGCAGCTCTGGAGAGAGTGTTTGTGAATTAAACTTGAATCTATGGGGATTACAGTTCATTTATGACAGGCAAAACATATCTTCTCAATTCTGAAAGATAAATCCCACTGATATACATGTGTATTTCACAAAGGTTTCTCAGCAACTATGAGAATAAAAATTCTTTTCACAAAATACAAAGGTTCTGTAACTATTGTGGAGTTATGATAAGTCACATGCTATTCAGGCAATGTTCTTACTATTAAATGGAGAATTTTGCAAGTATTATACGATTCTGACCTGAAGAAGCTCGGCTTAGAAGTTTTGTTCTTGAGATATTAGGATAAGATGTCTATTTTGATAGAATTAAGAAGATGAGAAACTGGTAGAGCAGTTACTACACAAACTTTAAGATTTTAAAATAAGCAAAATTTTGAAAGCATGGCAAGGGAGGAACTGAGCATTGTCAATTTTTTGCTTTGCTAACTAAGTTTTGTTTGAATTCCACTTTTGATGTTTTCTATCAATTTAAACTTAAATCTGTTTTCATAAGAAATGGTAATTGATAGTTACAAATTTTTATAATATAAAATACTAGTCTTTAAACTTTATGTACTTAGCTTCATGAAAAATTATCACTTATTCTAGCTTTCCAGTTTCACTGTGACCAGTGATAATATTGTGACAAACAGAGCTTGTCTATGGACCTGCAGTTGGAAACTACTAACTTATTCATTTTGTTAGCACGAGTTAGTTCTCTACCCTATGCAACCATTAAAATCCAGTTCAAAAACTTCCAAAGTCTAACTAGAATGCAAACACGTGTAGTTTAAGACGATGTAACTAAATCTTTTAATGAATGTATGTATTAGAGAATGGCATATTATCTGTTATTATCTGTATTCATTCGATAAATTCCTTGGAATAAATTTCTTTTTTTCTTTCTTCCCTATTTTTAAGGACTTGATATAGCTAAGATTTTATCAAGTTTGTGTAATAACCATAAATTTATCTTGAAACACCATAAAACTTTTAAATCACACAGGCAAAATTCCAGATTTCCTCTTTCTTATACTGAAAAACAAAGCTCTTTTTAAAATGAGGTTCATTTTTACAGGTTAAATCAAATTTAGAAACTTCATTAAACTACTGAGATTCTTGTTTTAAAGGCATTGTCTTATATTAAGTATCTAGTAATAAGTGGTATGTGAGCAAAGGCTGAAGAATCCTTGTAATTCAGCAACTATAATATTTTTTAAAATGATCTGGCCTGTTATGAAAAAATAATTTTATTTATGCTGGTTGAACAGCTTTCTAATGAAAGACAAGTCTGAAAATCTAGTTTTACCCTGTATTAAAATTCAAAAACTTACATTTGAGATGTCTTCATTTAACCATACTTTGTTCTTTTTCCTACCCATTTGAAAATTAGTATTTGTATTCTGCTTCTTTTAGGGGGAAGCACTGGTCCACTCTTCACTCTGGTGAGACTAGCAGGTAATCATCTGGGGCATTTGATTTTTTTTAAAGGCATAGACAGAGAATGTCTTTATGTATATTTATTCACTTGTTTATTTCTGCCTACTTAGCCTGTTACTCTAAAAGTCAATGTATGCTTAAATTCCATCCACCTGAAATAAACCTAAAATCCTAAACCAGCTTATCCACACATTAAAAATACATTTTTCTCATGATAAATTAATCTGAATCCTAGAAAGGTGGACTAGGGCAAGTACAGGCAAGGAGACTCTGCCTCACTGGTATCACTTCTAGAGTGTTTGAATTTTTATAACAAGCTCATATTTCTCTTGTAATAGAGAAAAAGCTATCATGTATTGTTTATTTTTTTGTAGTAAGAATACTTAATATGAGAAATACCTCTTAACATATTTTGAAACATATAGTACTGTATTATTCACTATAGGAACCATGTTAGACAGAGGTTAAAACTCATTCTTGCAAATATGCAACCTCAAGCATTGCTTTTGAAATTTGAAATATGTGTTTTATAGATTCTATAGCAACTATGCATTTATTCTCAAAAAAATAAAACCCAGATGGGAGTAAGACTTAAAATGCATTTCTTAACCTAAAGAAATTATTTAACATAGATTTCAAACTGCATTAAAACCAGCAAGGGGCTGTTATTTCTCTTTGGCATTTACTTTCAATTCATTCTGGGGATTTTTCCCTATGCATCATAGAAAAACGGCTGCTATTTGGCAGATTGTCAAGGTGGCATTGGCTACATTACCTGATAACCAGTAGAGGTCGTCATCTCCCACATTCTAGCGTTTCATGGGAGAGAAAAGACCCTGAAGGTTTGGTTGGTTCGTAAAAATGCACAAAGGGGTCAGAAGTTTTCAATATGAAGCTTTCCTTTTAGAAGCTTTGCATAATTGAGCCAATATTCAAGTCAGAGGGGGAAAAAAAGCATAAATAAAAATAATGGATACAAGATGTTGGTGTTACAGAACTTCAAAAAACAGAATTTCTTAGAAATTACATAAAAATTCTTCTAGTTGATTTAGTTAATACGAATCCTTCTTTATGTCAAAATGTTGGGAAAAAAACCTCAAAATGTTATCAAATCACAACATAGTCAAATCCATACATTTGTCAAATGGCTTTATGTTTTCTTCTTCCTACAATGTGTTTAGAATCCTTTGAAATCTGAGATGTTTGATTTGCCCTGACTTATTCTGTGACTTTGATTCTGCGTTTTAGATTTTGTAATGTATTAGTTTCTTGACCACACAATGAAAATTAACCTGATGCAGTGATAACATGGTTCGCGGTTATCATAGTTTGCATATTGAAGTGGAAATACATGATTACTGCTGTCAGGTCCCCAAAGCAATTTGAATTCATTTTCTTTAAGCCATGATTGAACTGAGAAGAAAAGACATAATTATAATTTGGAGGTAGAATCTATACATATCTTAAAATAATAAAAGATCATCCCTTCATTGGAGGGAATAATCTTATGCTTGGTAACTGTAGAATCAGCAAATGAGTGAACTTATAGAGGTAGACAGTTCAAATAAGGCCTGCTTTTTCAGTAAATAAGGTTTTGTTTTAAAAAAGAATCCATCATTTTGAAAGTTAGTAAGCTTGTCATTATTAGAATGCTCAGAGTGGGTACTTACTAATGAAAATATATTAGAGATTTTAATTCTCAATTTGAGTGGCAAGCTATACTATATTCATAAGAATACTTTTAATTATTAGGCTTTTAAATTTTAAATTGATGATGGTGTTATTGTTAAAATTGCGTTAGGATAACGTTAGCTGAAACATCTGAAAATTTTGGTGGTTTTACACAATTGTTTATGTTAAACACCTGCACAGTTGCAAATGCTTATTGATGGTTGGCAGGTTGTCCCTTTCATGTGCATATCTAGGAAACTGGCTTCTGCCCGTTTTGCAGCCCTGGCATCTCCTAGAGCCTCGAAGTACTCTGCCCTCACCCAGCAAGAGAAAGGCAGAGAAAGGGAATACACACCTGCTTCTTAACCATCTTGATCTGGAATTGACATGTTTATTTCTGCTCATGTCCAATGGAGAAAAGCATCCACACGATCCCATGTAGGTTCAGTGAGAAAGGCAAGCACTGGCCTTGACACACTATTAGTCAGTATTCTCTAGAGAAACAGATACAATGGTAGATATATGAATATTTGAGAGTTTACAATTTGGCTTTCTTGGGCTTCTTACAAGTCAGACGTGGAAGCGTGCAGAGGGTCCGTCTGCAAGCTGGCGATCAGGAGGGCCCAGCCGAAGGTCTGGAGGTCTGAAGGATCCAGGCGAAGGTCTGAAGGGTCCAGGCGAAGGTCTAGAGGTCTGAAGTATCCAGGTGAAGGTCTGGAGCTCCTCCAAAGGAAGCGAAACCGATCCAAAGTAACCGGCAGCCTAGATCCCTTTTCATTTCCCCTTTATACCATCTAGAGAATGGGCTACCCTAGGGTGGATCTTCTACACCCTGGGGTGTAGAATTGCTAAACCAATTTAGTTAAGCTTCTCTTACAAGTTGACACAATCAATCAACCATCACACATTGTTAGCTGTCTGTTCCACTGTCTGTCCCGCTGGTGTCCAGATATTTGTCTGTATCCTTCCACCTCACTTAAAAGAAACTCATTGTCGTAAGGGTCCGTTCCGAGTCACAGCCAGCAACATCATCCTACTAAAAGTCCAGAAAATCTGGGCAATGTACAATCCTGACCATCAAATCCAGGTACAATTCCTTCCTAGCCGGGGACCATGTTTATTTCCTGCAGTAGAGTGCATCACTGGCCCAAATCTTAACCTTTCCGGTGTCCACATCCTTTGCCATGTAATTGCAATATTCATGAACTGTGAATAAAGTGTCCTCTCAACTTTGAACTCTGAGTTTAAACATGTGACCTGCTTTCACCACTGGGATGTTAGCAGACAAAATGTAAGCAGAAGCTTGCCCTTTCCCGTCAGCATGAGAACCTGCTTATGTATAGTCTACAGAAGGGTGAGAGATGCATGAGGCAGGGCCAGTTTCTGCAGCCAAGGCGTCCTAGTTTAGTTGACAGCCAGCCAACTGCTAGATGTATGAGTGAACTAAGCCAAGACAGAGCTGCCTAACTAAACCCCAGCTGATCCTAGACATATGAGCAGTTGAAGCTTAATGTTATATGACACTTTGGTTTTTGTAGTTGTTTATTATGCAGCCTTTTTGGGGTCATGGATAACTGATATATTTACCAAGCTAAACCATGGACTTTTTGTAAGCAGAAACTTAATTTTTTCCGTCTAGAGTCAGCAAAATATGTAATGTTGTAGTTCTCTGCATAGAAATTCAAACACTTGTTGAGCTGATGTTAAATGTATAGCAAAATTAGCTAGAGAAAATGCTTTAAGTATTGTAGAACATAAATGTGAATGACTCTTTATATCTCTATAGCACTTTTCTCAAATTATTTTCAGATCTTTCATGTGATTTTCGTAGCAAACTCAATAGGAGATAAAACAAATATTAGCTCTATATTCCTAACTACCAAATTTCAGTGACTGAGTTACCTGATCCAATTACAACTCGTTAATGACAGAAAAAGATCAAATACACTGGAATCCATATATCCAGGCTCCTTGAACAGACTCCCATTGCTGAGCAGGTCTTATAGAGAGCTGAAAACACAGCTCTTTTCCCACATGTATTCTATGTTAAACATGGTCTTGACATTCTTACCTCATTAGTGGGTATTTTCAAGAGTGAGCTTTAACAGAAATCTCTAATCCCAGTTTATGCCTATTTTCTCCAGTGGAATGCTTATACCAATATTTTCTAGTAAAAGGGGCTGTTGAAGTAATCAATAAACAAGAATTGGGTGCAAAGGAATTTTTCCTGTAGCAGGGCTTCTCAATCTCAGCACTCTTGACATATTGAGCTAAATAATTCTTTTTGTGTTGGGTTTCCCTGTTCATTGTAGCATACTTAGCAACATCCTTGGCTTGTATCCACTTCATTCTCCAGTTATGACTACCAAAATGTCTTCAGATATTGCCAAGTATCATCTCTGGGGAGGTAATTGCTTCCTGCCCCATTAAAAAATGGGCATGCAGATTAAATGCAATAAGTTTTGGCATGAGTGGCAACTTCATAGATTATCAGAATCATGACTTAAGGGGTGAGTTCTGCAACCTTTTTTTTCATTTTCTAAGGGAGAAAACTACATTCAAAAAGTTACACCAGCCCACAGGACTGGTTAATGCCATGTCTCTCATAAAATACAGTACATTTATTTTTCTATGCATCTAATCATCTTTATTCTGCAAGTACAATAAAAGGGTTTTGGATAGTTCACGTCATTTCCAGTTCATGTTCTGGGTCTGAGTGATAACTTACTAGTTGGCACTTGCTCTTCTACAGAAGCCTGATCCTGCATAGATAATGAAATAGATATACCCCTGACTGGCTTCTCTTCTCTATCTCCATAACTTACCCACCATCATGTCACTGTTCTCTAGGCCAGGCCCTGCTAACAGTGTTTCTCCTTTCCTCTCTCAGGTCTATGCTTTTAGGTCTAGCTCTTAATTATTTCCAAGACCAATTTCTTTAGTAGCCTAGATTTTGTCTTCGTGTTTGGCCTCTTTGAAGCCGTCTTTGAAAATGTCCTTTGTCATTCAATAGTGCTAGTCCTCTAAGGATCAACTGTCCTGGGCAGCATCTTAACCTAAGAGTTCCTTGGTTGCACGAAACGGACATGTAGTATTTTCTTTTCGTGTTATCTCCCTCCCAAAACCCTGCTCAAGTATTCATGAATCCTGTTTAGACCCGAAAAGACAGATAAGCTTTTTTCTTTGAAAGCTTTCCTTGTTCTAATTTTTAAAATAAGTGAATGTTATATTTCAGCACACCAGCTTTTTATTTTCTTTCTCCACCTAAAATAGCCCCTCAATTATATCATTGCTTGGAATCACACAGGGTATACTATGCTGCTGCCTTTCATACATTGAAACAAGTAAGTGAAAATAGCAAAACAGCTATCAAAATATGGATTAATAAATTCAGTCTTTTGAGAATGTTGTTTTATGAGATTGGTAGAAAATAATTATTTGATAAGGATGCCAATATGCAATGAAAACTTCATAATTAAAAATCTTGCTCTCAGTCTTCAAAGAGAAAAATGTCATCTATTTGTATTCAGGAAATTGATTCCTTTCATTACAGCTTATCAAGAATATAATCGGGTTTCAAATGATTATGTAGTAACCTATTACGAAGAATTACTATTCTTTGGAGTAAAGAGTGAAGAGAAAAATAGCATTCCATAGACTGCTGGAAACTTATTCTTTTCACTTACTTGAGGAGTAGTTATCCATTTGTTTTTAAAATTCTTTGGTTTGGCTCAGTAGTAGAACACTTATTTAGCATGTACAAGGCTCTAGGTTCCATCCTTAGCACCACCCACCCCATACACACAGACCCCGGAAAAGAAAAATTACTTTGACAAATTTAAGAAAAAGATGGAGGTAGGAGAAGATTAGGGTAAGGATGAGATTCAAAATCTCTGTTGACACAGATAAAATGAGAAGTGAATTGTACATGAGGATCCAATTTGATTCTGCCTGAGATGTAGTGGTTGAGAAACTTCTACTCCGGATGATTATCTACAAAAGGTGAATCTAAGATCTAGAAAAATGAAACTTAAGGGTATTGCTACAGTGTATGGTTCTAAATGTCCTGTTATCATGCAATATATATTAGGTGGAAGGCTATGGCAGGAGGATCACAGGTGTGAGTACAACCTGGGCAACTTGGCGGTCTAGTAAGATGCTGTCTCATTGCAAAGGCCCGAGGTTCCATCCCCAGGACCATGCATACATTATCATCTGGAAAATATGAAACGTTAAATCCCAATTCTGATCTCAGTTATAGTCTTCATATGGTTATTTAGTTTCGGAAAACTTATTTCCAAGCTAGAGAAGATACCTTTGACTTGTGTGGGTTGAAAAGGAACTATATTCATACTTACCATATAAGCAAATTATTTTTAATGAAGGCATCTTTTAAAGAACTTACTTATAGCTATCTGTTTTTAACATACCTACTGATAAGTATTTTTATTTTAAATGGAAGAAAATATTCATGCATTATACTTATAAAATATTTGTACAATATTGTAGTTAATTTTGACATATAACATTAGCGTGTACACATTAAAAGTATTTACTACATCTACGTATTATTCAAATGTCTGTATCATACCACAACAAAGCTTCAAGTGTAATACATTTTTATTAAAAAAAAAAAAAGAAAACTGTTATTTGTACAATAATACTCCTCAGTGCTACCGGTTGTAATCCTAGGAGTCTGGGTACCTGGTCATTTACCAGAACAGAATTCAGACTTTCTTAGGAAATATTTCTCCCACTTTGTCTTGAAAAGGGAAAACAACCTTCCCTGACATGTTACCTGCCGGGGATTGATTTCGTTCTCTCCCTGGGAAGGGCTGATAGCATCTTGTGATTACATTTGCTTGTTAGTGTAGCCTTTACAAAGAACTAAAGTGTGCCACAGAGTGTCATTTAGCTCAGTCAAGCTAGATTTATATGAAGTGGAATGAGTTGGAGATAAGAATGGGGTGATAATTTTAGATCTTTTTAAATTTAAAAAGCTTTATGCCACCATTAGCATGTTCATTAGAGAAGCATTCAATTATGAGATGAGGTTTTTGCATATATAATGCATCAAATTAAGCAGATGAAAGTAACTTTAAGCTTTCTTATTTTAACTGCCTTTGAATCTTAGTTTTTGGAAAAGTAATTCTTAATTTTTAATTTTTTTTATTAAAAACTCCCTATAGGAGTTGTCTGAAAACTTTGAGAAAGAGAATAATCTAAAGTAATAAAGATGGCCTCTAGGGGTCAGATTTCTTGTTCTATTTTGAAACAAGCCCTAACAAGTTTTCCATCCCTGTCATCTGCACTATAATAGGTAGGGATCACACATTCAAAACCCCAGGGAGAGGTGGGCGCATGGCACATCCTTGTAATTCCAGCTACCTGGGAGGCAGAGGCAGGAGGATCACAAGATTGAGGTCAGACCGGGCAACACAACCTCATGTTAAATAGTAAATAAATAGCTCAAGGGGCCAGACAGGAAAAGAAAACAAAAACAAAAACAAAAGGACAGTGTTCAGTGCAAGGAAACAGAGGTGAAGAAACTGTAAAAGTGGAGGCAGTATGAATCATCTCAATATAGCAGTGGTTATTTAGTTTCAGCCAATCGTTGAAATCATAGGCCCATTTTTGGCAAATATGCATATTTATGGAAATTATTTAAAAGTCAAATTTGGCCAGTAATTCAAATTAAAGGGAAACATGTAATCTGAGGTCTCTTCTGATATGGGCCAAAAGAAAGGTATGAGCCACAAGCAGTCCAAAGCATATCTATGTATAATATCTGTCGTAGAATGAAATGATAGTAAAAGGCAGAGCTATTATAAACAACAAAAGATGATATAAAAATTATAGGGAATTCTTTTGTTACAAGGGGCAGAACATCCAATTTCTGCTGTCTTTCTAAAAGGAGAGATTTACTGTTGCCTGTGAAAAATCCAAATATACACTGAGATTTAGGCATTAGCAGTTAAATGATGCCAACATCATTTCTCCCCTCAGCCCTCTGAGGTTTGTGCTGTGTGCTCAGGCACCATGTTGAAGCATTCAGCAGATCCAGGCTTTTCCATTATCATTGAAAAGTAGCCGTTATGTTCCAGACTTCACCACTTCACACTATACCTACCAAGAAAAAAAAAAAAAAAGTCCTGCAAAAGAAAATAAATTTCTTTTTCCAAAAGCTGCAATAAAGTGTTTTCTTGTAAGTAATTACCACCCATGAGGTTGCAGACTCTACCTGAGACCACTGTTGCCAAGGGATGGAATCGCCACATAAGCCATTCAAGATTTCAGGAACTCCTCTGGAAACATCCCACCCAATTATACATTATGAGAGTGTGAAGGTAGCTTCACAGTGTTTTCTTTAGCAACTACTACTGTAAAGAAAAGGAAACACCAGAGCCACAAAACTAGCTGTTCACTGGATTGGGGAAAAAACTATTAAAGAAACTGAAAAGAAAACAACAAGTTAGTAGGCAAGAATAAGAAAAATAATGCCAGTCAATGTGAGGATTTCAATGAGGAAGGTGTAGGGATCAAAGCCAATTGCTATGGGAACATAAAATATAAGTACAGAAAATATTCACTATAAAAGGACTAGAAGAAAATGGGATAATCTTTACTATAATAATTTTAGAGTAAAGTCTTTCTAATTAAAATATTAAAAATGGAAGCCAGGAAAGAGAAGCTAAATGAATTTAAAAAAAAAAATCTTGAAACTTCTCTATTCCAAGAGTAAGAATGTAGCTCAGTGTTAGACCACTTGCCTAGCATGTGCAAGGCCCTGGGATTTGCTTGTACAAGGCCCTGGGTTCAATCCCCAGCATCAGGGAAAGACATTTTACATGTCTACAGTAATATAATTTTGTTAAAAATAAGGCTAATAACATACATGCACCTGATAAGACATACACAAGAATAATAAATTGAAAGGAAATATAAACCAAATAAGAAACTGGTCATAAGTTTTATTAGCAGGAAAAAAATGGCTTAAAATATGAAAGGCTGCTTAGCTTTAGTAATAATTAAAGTATTATATATAAAAAGAATAGACATTACTTTCTCACACATCAGGTTAACTAAGATTAAACTGTTTGGTGTTGTAGACTGATGGCAAAGATGTTGGAAAGCACATTTACTGCTCCACTGATGGGAGTATTAGCAATGCAATCTCTTTGAAGGACAATTGACAATAACTCCAAATTAAAACGTACTGCCTTATGAGTGCATAATTTGACTTCAAGGATAGCATCTGTCAGAGAGCACCAAGGACACAGAAATAGTTGAACTAGTTGAATTTCTTATGTGTTATGGCCAGAAAAATACATGCCATGGTGCACTGTTGGTGTCAGTCCTAACTTCTCACTATGTGGTTTTGGTTGCGATGAGATGATTTGGGGGACAGTTCCAGGAAGTGAGTACATTTCTACAGGTAGGTATCACCAATTTAGGAAGAGGGAGGGCAGAATACAATGAGGTTAAGGCTGTAATAAGTAAAAAACTAAACAAAACAAAAAACAGCAGCCAGTCTTACTGGGTGGAAAAGGGGATTTTTTTTTTATATATAATTTGTGGTGTTTGTACAGTGGCCTTGTTTTTATTTGTTTTGACAAAATTATGAAGTGTTCTTGTTTGTAATAATTTTATCATAATATCACAGTGATCTTGAGTGACATTGGTATCTTGTGAGATTATTTATGTCCATCAGGAGAAAAATGTGGCCTAGCTGTAAATGGCAGACCAACTTCCGGTGACAATTGAAACCTATTGATAAGTGATTTGAGGGGCTGCTTTCTGCTTGCTCATGTCTTAAAGCATAATGCCACTTAAACAAAGAGCTTCATGCACTAAGATGTTTCATATGGTGATATTTAGAATATATTTGCTCTAAATAGTCACCAGTGGCAGAATGGTTAAATAAATTATAATATAGGTATATAGTGGATTACTATATGACTATGAAAAATGATGGAAACATTTGCTGATTGGAAAAACTCTAAAATATTGTTAGATGATAAAAGCAAAATATGAAAGAGCAGTTTTTTCTATTTGTGTTGAAATTCATTAGTACTTCTTGATAAATATTTCTGCCCTATCCCTCCTTCCAAGTCCATTGGAGAAAAATATATCTTGGCCTTTCCTGTTTACACTAGAGCACTTTACTAATTCTTGTGAACAGTTATTAATAAAACATGAGTCCCTTCCTAATTGCAACAGTTAATTGTTATTGGCAACGATCCAGAGGGTAGTCTGTGTCCTAGAGTAAGAAAATTATCAAGCAAAGAATCCAGCCAACCTGCAATAGAGGCACAACATGAGAAAAGAGGCTTTCTTGTTTATGCTACTAAAATTTGGGGATTACTAATAACAGTATAATCAAGTATGTCCTAATTAATATAGCATTAGTACCATATCTGGGGTGCTGAAATGATGAAGAATATATGACATTAATTTAAGAGTAGGATGATAGTTCATAAAAATTCCTTTATCCGAGGCTGCAAACATACAAGTTAATATGATACAGTGGCAAAATATATGGCAAATCCTACCCAGAAAGAAACTGGAAGGCAGCTCATGTACCTATTAGAATCGAAAACTCCAGAATATTAGTAGCAAGTATAATTCCGTTGACTGCATTTGACAAAGTATTACAAGAAAGAGATCAGCTCAAAATAGAATTAACTCTTTTATAAACAGGAATATAGTGTGTACCATGTCAGAAAACTTGATTTATATTTTCTAGTATTGTTGCCATCTGTAACTTTTTGTCTTGAGGATCTCATTTAATGTATATGTGGAATCTTTCTTGCCCCTAATCTAGATCTGTCATTCTCCTTCAAATACTTTTTAATACTTTCATTTTTTTATATTTTACTTTTTATTTTCTACTTAAGGCATTCATTTTCTCTTCACTAACTCATTCTTACATTATCCCTGGTTTGGTCTTTAATTCTAAAATTATTTTTGTTTTATGAACAGTTTTCTGTATTCTCTGAGCTCAAATTTCAACTCCTTCTGTAGGGACAGGGGTCCCCACAGATAGGGAAAAGGTAGGGTAAAGGCCTCATTGGACATTTTTAGAAATTAATAGACAATTTTGGCCTCGACGGCCAGACTCTGAAAGGCAGAGACAGCTATAATCCAATAGTTAGAAACATAAAGGCAGCTAGATTCCAACAGTTAAGAGACAGAGGCAAAGGAATCAGAGAAGGCCCCAGGTAGTGTGATTAATGTGAAAATCACAAACTCTCCCTTTGTTTGATCCTTACATCTACATAACCTGGCCCTAAGGCCCCACCCATAATTTTACCTTTTGCCAAAAGACAAAGAAAGGTCACAGGGCTAAGAGAAATCCTAGACGAGGGTGACAGACAAGCCCAAGAGCCAATCAGATTCCAAGGGCCAACACAAGGAAAAACCCCAATAAAGAGGGACTACAGAGAAGGGTCCATGAGTATTTCACTTTTGAATCCTCCCTACCTGTGGAGTAGCTATCTATCATCTCTCTTCTCCCCCTTTTTCGTCATCTTTAAATGAATTGTCTTCTCTTAGTTTAAACTCGGTTTCTTTCATTCTTTTCTGTAGTTGGGTTTATGATCACTGGGAGCTGCATTTTCTAGCAAGACAGCAGCTCACGGTCCACCTCTGGATGTAACACTTCTTATCTCTCTTCTTCAATTAACTCACTTGCGAAGGTGTACAATTATGATTTACTTTTTTGTTGTTGTTTCATAGCTATTGACATTGTTTTAAATCAACGTCCCCACACCATGGAGCTTGAACCCAGGGTCTTCCCACTGAGCTATATCTGTAGCCCTTTATTTATTTATTTAGAGACTGGATCTCTAAGTTTCTCGGGTTGGGCTCAAACTTGTGATCCTCCTGCCTCATCCTCCAGGAATGCTGTGATTACAGGCATGTGGCATCATGCTCAGCTTTATGTCTCTTTTTAAAATTTGGTTACTGTTTTAATCGGTTTTGTGTGAGGTTTATCTTGGCAGGCTTTCATTGTTTGCAGAGATGTTTTGCTTCTTATTTTATTTTTTATTTTAAAAACTTCAGTGGGATTTGGTCAAAATTCTAGTTGTGATCTTCATGTAATGCATTTTTCTCTATTGGAAAAGGACAGTAAGTTAGGATACCTTTCTTAGCCTCGTGATTTCAGATCTTCCTCTTGTATTGTTTTCAAACATTCTGACATCTGGTAATTCTGGTTTCTTCTCCCTAATATTTCTCTAAACCCTTTCCTTCCTTTCTTTTTTATATTCAAGTCCTACTCATAGCACTGTACTTTCTGCTCAGTACGGGATTTGATATTGGAAGGAAATGCTAACTGGTCACTAATAAGAAATTATAATACCCAGACCCTTTCAGCACCATTATGTTTACTAACCCTGTCCCCCTTTCTGGTCCAGCTGCAGACTACCAAATGTCCTTGTGAGTTTACCCTTGGTTACTGGCCTCTCAGGACATCAGGACCTCCTCTGTCTTTCCTGAACTCTCTCAGATCATTTCTGATGCCATGTGGTCTTTCCTGGTGGTAGCTGGTCCTCATTTTCCTAGACAGCAGGGTTTATAAATAACCAATGTCAGTTTAGTGTTCCATGTTGTCTGTATGTTTTAGATACCTCTATCCCAGCTTCTGCCCTTGTTTATACAGGAAATTAAAAACTCCACCACCATTTTCCCAGAGACCTCTATGTCTGAAAGGTTTAAAATCTATTTTTTAGTTTAATACTTTCTTTTTTTTTAGTTTAATACTTTCATAAATAATCTTATGTACATACTTTATTATGTGCAGTTACATATGTTCGTATAAATGTGTGTTTGTGTGTCTTATGTTTTGGTACAAACATAATGAAAAGAAAAAACAATGTAAATTCATGCACCCTAATTTTATAACTATTATTAGTGACCCAAATCTTGCTATCATCTAGCATCCATATCTTGATCTAATCTACACACACACACATGTGTACACACACACATACACACACACACGTATAATGCATATTCTTTGAAAGATAAAATAGGCCAACTTTTAGGACAGAAAAAAAAAAAAACCAGTATGAACATGGAACATCTATTTGTTGCTTCTTGCTTTATAGATGAAGTTGAACTCCAAAGCTCTGAAGAAGTTATTACTGCTTGCAAGGAATCTTGTTTTAGGATGTCAGAAAAAGTGCTGAAATAAAGGAAGCAAATTATTGGGTCCCTTCTTAGATAAATTTATATAGTTTGAGCATTAATTTAAGTAATGATAATTCTTATGACCTTCACAGTATTTAGATAAATAGGTTGAATCTAAGGAGTCTATAACTTTCTAATCATTCTCAAACAAGAAAAGTTTATACATGTTTACAAAAAGATACTATAATCCACAAAGAATAACTATAACATAACTTGCTTAATATTTATTGACTTGAATACACTAGGAAATGTGTTAACTAAATATCTATCTGTAAAGTCTATGTATGTCCTCCCTTTAGTCATTACAGAGTACTGAAGGAAGCCAAGTTATTCCGGCAAAGACAGATTTAGTAAGAAGAAAAGGAAGGTCTAATGAGCACATACAATTAATCAGATTTCAAGGATGTCTACAGCTAATCAGCTTCAGTCGTCACACACAACAACCAAGTAAAAGGAGGGTTCAAAGAGTGTCTTAAAATGACAAATTAACCAAACACACAAAAGAGTAGATCTGAGTATGCAGACACAGTCCCTCATCTCCTAGGAGTTGACAATTCGTGATGGGCCAACTAATTATAATAAACTACTAATAAGAAATACATAAGATTTTAATAGTACCAACCAGCCACATTAATACATCAAAATGACAAGGCAATGGATAGGTAAAACTCAAAAGAATCCTTCACTTCTTGGAAATCTTCCAAGTCTCAAGAAATTAAAACTTTATAAAGAAAAAAATGAAAAGGCTCATTATGTAAATGATTAGATTTTACTATAAAAGGGAATGTAGCAGCGTAGAAGTCACTTTAGAGTACTCATCCAGGGCCATACTCAGCAAAGAATTTAACTCTTCATGAGTTGTATCTCAAACTGAGTTTGTTTGAAATTATATATTTTTTTTAAAGATGGAAATTTATTAAAACCTCAAGCAGGAGATTTAATGAAACTCTAAGAAGATAAACTGAAAAATAATAAAAATAATAAAAATAATAACAATAATAATATAGGGCACTTTTATTCCTGGTTTTAGTAAATGTATTCACCAATTTAAAAAACCTTGTAGGGCTGGGGATGTGGCTCAGTGGTACAGTGCTTGCCTAGCAAGCATGAGGCCCTGAGTTTGATCCCCAGAACCAAAAAAAAAAAAAAAATCTGTGTAATAGTTACTGTATATTTTCTTAAAGTGTTTAAAACATTGATATCACCTAAAATATAAAATGTTTAGAAAAAATTTTAGTAAAATTCAAATATTTGAGAAATTTTACTTTGCTAAATTTGTATTTAGAGGGATTTTCAAAACGTACTTTTTGGGATAATTATGAGATTAATAAATTGGATACTAACAGTAAAATACTAGTATTTTACTAGTATTTCCCACATCAAAGCACATCACATATTCAAAAAATAAAATTATAGTAAGGGAAAGCATAAATTTAAAAAGGAGGCAAGTGAATAAGGGAATTTCAGGTGGAATGAGAGAAGCAAAGTACAGTGTTGCAATAAAGCCTTCGAAGTGCAATAATTTAGGTCAGGTTCACAGACAATTTCCCTGAAGTGACATCTGGGGTAAGACCTCAGTAACAAGACAGCATCTGTCATGGGAAGTCTGTGGACAGAGAGCTCGGGGCAAAAACCTCCCTACAGCACATATCCATTGCTGCATCCAAGGTTCAGAATGCAGCCAGCGTGGCTGAAAAATAATACAGGAAGGCCAGAACGCGAGGAGAAAAGGCCAAGCCACCTACAGCCTTGCAAGATCCGGTGGGAGGTGGGGTTCTATTCAAACAGCAACATCAGCGGCTGGGACACAGATGAGTCAGGAATTGCTCATCACTGTTCCTGTTTGGGAAACAGACTGGTGGGAAGCCAAGGTGGAAGATGGGAGATCACTTCCCCCAACTCGCATCGTCCTTCAGACTCTCTGTCCCACAAAACCTCCACTCTCCACGTGAACGGAGGTAGTTGCTCTTATCTCTGCACTTGGTAACATTAGGTTATTACTGTCTTACGATACTCGTTACATTCAGTCTTATGTTTTAGGGACCCATTGTGCCTCATTTTCCCTTAAAAATCTTGGGATGTAAGATCCTACAGAGTGGGGTTATGCTTCCCATATATTTTCATTTTTTACAGAACTTAATTCAGTGGCTAATACAAAATAAATGTTACAGGATGAAGGAATAACTTATTTTTCTCAGTGACAATGTACAGAATTGATTCATCTGACTGCCGAGAGTGTTACACGAATTAATAAATGACCGTTGGTCTGTAATGAGGTATGAACAAGGTGGGAAAAAGGGCACCTCAGTTTTTTAACTCAGGACCAATTCAGTATCTGTTCTGGATAGGAAGAGAAAATAAAACTGTTAAATATTTTTTAAGTGTTTAATTAATCTAGATGGGGAATAGAGGGTTGAAAATGTTACTGTCAGCTTGACTGACAAAGTTCCTTAGCAAAAGAAAAAAAAAAGAATGAAGAAAATAGCTTCTGTTTTATTTGTTGGTTAAAGAAATTAAGAGATCAACTTATGTGTAGAATACATGTCAGAAGAAGCTGAATGAAGCAAGGCCAAGACCAAAGAGCCATATTAAAGTCATCGCAGAATGGAGAGCTAGGACAAGAGAAAAGAACCTTGCAGCGCTGTGCATACCATGCCTGTTCATCTACCAAGACACTGCCAAGAGGAAAGGGAAAGGGTTGCGGCCTATAAACCATCCACGTGTGCCCTTGTGTGTGTAGACTCACTGAGGACAACTTCTAGAATTTAGAAACATACTTTTGGTGGGGAAAACCCCACTTTTAAGAGGCGCATTTGTTCTCCTCTTTTCTTGTTTTATAGAGAAGAAGTAGAACTATAGAAACATGAAATAGCATGCCGAGGTCATACAGCTAAATAATGGAAGAACTGAAATCTGAGCCCCAATTTCTTAATTCTAGTTCACTGTTCTTGCCAGTACTCTCTACAAATTGGACGATTATAATCCATTTCCCTGCATTTTTGACATAGCACTCTATATACTTTGGAAAGAATTCAGTCTTGCCAATTGTCTGCAGTCCTGGGGAACCATTGGTCATGGCCTTCCCTGGTGAGAGCTTGAATATGTGACAATTCAGATTCAAATGCCAGACAAAACCAGATTCACTCTCAGGGACTTCGAATCTGTCACACATTGACTGTAGGACAGGAAAACGGATGGAGCTGAAGCATCGCAGCAACACATGCTGACAAGCCTGTCAGTTAATTCAACTACTTGGGTCCCCAGAGCCACCTTTCTTGTTCCCAGTGAACCCAGCTCTTCCACTTTTCTTTCTGTTATGGAATTATCCCACATTATTCACACTCATTTGTTTTGTTGTTTTGTTTTAATCTTTTTGCTTAGCACAGCAGAAACTATTACCTTTTACTTTCAGTCAGATAACCCTAATTGTTGCTATGCAGCTAGCAATACAAACACACCAGGACATGAAATGAGAAAGCAAAAAAACTGTAAAGGGGGAAAGGAAATGGCAGAACTAAGGTTTTTAAACAAGGTGGAAGTAGAATTCTAGATTAAAGTATCCTAATCACTGGGATCATTCATAGTCCCATTTCACACATTTCCATAAATATCTGCTCTATGTCAGGCAGGAGGAAGATAACAAATTAGGGGCCTATGTGAGTGGGAATGAAGATCCAGCAACAATGTGTCAGGGACCCAAAGGAGACCTAGAAAAGCAGAGAAAACAAACCCCAGGAGTGAAGACTAGAAGATTTGGGTAGAATGCAATGGAGCATGATCTGCTAGAAGCCTGAGCTGCTTGGGTTCCCAGAGCTACCTCATTTCTCCTTCTGAGCTTGGTTCTTTGATTCTGGAGATTCTCGGGTTGATCTCCTAATGGAAGGCAAAGCACAGTCCATAGGCAGAGCTGGGAACAGAGGGCACAATGAGATTACTGTCCTGTCTTTCTACTACCTGGAGTTTGTGGCTCTATTAAAATGTCACTGGGAAAAAATGGTCCAGGAAATGTGACTGGGATTCTTGCCCTGGTTTGGCGTTTAGTACCCTGAGCCAGAAAGTAAATATCTTTGGGCCTCAATTTCCTCTTCTGTACAATGAAGAAACAACTCACACTCTGTTTACCTCCTGAGTCTCAAGAAAGGCATGAGAAAATGATTGCAATAGCTTAGTATACTGAGAAAAAAAGACCAATGAGAAAATGTTACTTTCCCGTTGGCATCATTTCCAGTCTTTGTTATGAACAGGCATTTCTCAGCCATGGCAGAAAGAGAAGTTTCAGAAAACCCATGAGCTACAGAAAAAGAGATTGTGAATGCAGCCAGCCTTCGTGTCAAAACAGCCCCTAGAAACAGCAGAACAGAGGCTCCGGGAAGAATTTTGATAAAAATGAAAACACAGAGGGTATACTGTAACTGAAAAATGACAATAGTATTCATGAATATATGTATAGCCATTAGAAATCTTTAAAGATGAGACTGTATTTTTATTTCTGAATTCCATGTATCTAGCAGAGATTTATCACAAACATTTGTTGCAGAATGAGTGAATGACAATTACTCTTGCCTTGGCCCGCATACATATACTTGGCAATGTGATACTCATGTTTTCTAAAGTTGTGACATCAACGTGCAGTTCAGAATGGCAAACTAGTTGGAGAAGGTTGTCTCTGATCCCTCTGGAAATCTGTAATTCTACATTACTAAGGTAAAATCATAGAAATCTAGAATAGCTTTTCACTTCTTATGTAACTGGTTTCTTGGTTTCAGGGTGGTCTTCAGAGAGGCCGTATGAACTTCAGTGTGCCAGAACAATCCATATTCATGGCAAAAAGGACAAAGGATCCTTTTGCTAGTTTCTTCCTGGCCCGTGTATCCCATTGTTCACAGCACCTGTAGGTTGTCTTACCGATCACTTGCCTCTTTGGTGGTTCTGGAGCCCTGCTGGTCCAGTACAGCCGAGGCACACGTACTTGGTCAGGGTGGCACCACGGCTGGGCCTCCTCCAACTTAGCTGTGGCTGCTGAAACCTGGCCCTGGCGCTCTTCAGTACATGACAGAGCCAGGTATATGTTTAAATCAGCCTCAGATATGATAATGTCCTTAACAGAAAAAGAAAGGCAATTAAAAACTCTAGGAAACATGACCAACTCAATTTTTAAAAATGCTGTGAGAAAGTTGTGGCAAAATATAAACCAAATTAACTGTGAAATAATCTCAAATGCTCTATGGGTAGTGTAGGAAAAGAAATTCAACTTTGATTTTAGAGATACTCTACTTTGTTCAGCCCATGAGAAATCATGATACTAAGACTGAAGATTTGGACCAGATTCAACAATATTTACATAGATATCACAATATAAAAGCTATTTAGTGTTTTTCAACATTTGTAGTCAACCTGTGAACAAAGAAAAAAAAATTTGTGGTTGCAGAGCTAATTATACATGCTAATAACCTGAAATCTGACAACAAACATGTAACTTAGTAGGCTAAGATAAATATTTGAAGAAATGGAAAAGCAGTTAGAGACATTTATGTCTTTATGTTATGTTATGTCAATGCAGATCTGACATACTGATGATCAAAAATAATGAAATCAATGAACACTGCAAAGATTTATTTTGAGTGACTTTAAAACAGTAATTTGACTGTACATTTCTAGCAATGTGTATCCTTCGCCAGGTGTGGTGGCATATGCCTGTAATACCAGTGATATAGGGGAAAATATAACTCTCAGTCTGCTAGATATCACACTGTGCCAAGTTGGTTTCCGCTGAAATCAAAGAATGAATTCCAGAGGACAGTGGAGGTTGAGAGGAGGAAAGGTGAGGGCTGGAGATTTAGCTCAGTGATTAGAGTGCTTGCCTTGCAAGCACAAGGCCATGAGTTTGATCCCCAGCACCACAAAAAAAAAAAAAAAGAGGAAGGAAAGGTTTATTGGGGAACAGGAATAGCTCCTGAGAGACTGCAGGTGTCCCGGAAGTGGGTTGCCACCAAGGCCCTTTGTCAGAGATGATTTATACAGCGAAGTCACAACATGAGTACCACGTGGGTCGAACTATAGTCAACCTGTAGGATTACGAGTATAGCTGCTTAGTTGATTTTGGTTCATCAGGGAAGCAGGTCATGTAGCAAGGGTTCCTGGAAAGCACACAGACGTTTTCGGGAAAGGTGGGCCTGGATGCTCTGGTCACCCACTTGGGTGACTGATATTGTAGCTGGACTTTACTGGACCAGGTGATACCGATTATAGTTTAATTTGAGGTTACTGGCTATCCCTTAGGGAGGCAGGACTGGCCATTCCCTCTTTATCTTGAGGCCTGGCTTTTGACAGATATGCCTATAGTGACAATTCTGATGTCTTTAGTTTTTCTGCTGACTTCCTTGACAGCCCAGTCCCTTTTTGACTGTATATTAACTTCTACCTAATTTAGCTGCCTATAATACCAGTGCTCTGAGAGGCTGAGGGAAAAGGATAACAGGTTTGAGACCAGCATGGGCAATTCAGTGACTTACTGAGACCCTGTCTCAAAATTAAAAAAAAAAAAATTAACAAGGGCTGGGACATAGCTTAGTACAAAGGCCCCAGGTTCCTACAGAGTACCCCCCTCCCCCACACAAACAAAAAGATACATCTTAAAAATGAGAAAATCATTAGAAAATTGAGCAGCATTTGTAATATTTTTATAATAACATTGATATTGTTATTTTAAACTCTTCATTATATGTTGAAGAATAAAGAAAATAATTGTCCTAATGTCTTTAGGAATAAGACTTGTAAAATAAAAAAAAAAATGAAACTAAGTAAAAGTCATATTATTTCCCCGTGGGATATCAATATGAGTCATTTATTTTTACCCTACTAAAAATAATATAAATAACTTATTTCCTTCCTGGCTGTATTGAAAAGATCCAGAAACAATGACAACCTGTTATCAATGAGCAAACCTAGTAGCTGTATTTCAGTCTCTAAACATTTCTTCCAAATAAAAAGATCTAAGAATTCTTTTAAAACTTATTCTAAATCTGTAACAGGAAATAAACAGTGTGACCCTAAATTATCTTGTTTTGATGAAATCCATCCAAGACTACTGGAGTCATTTCAAAATGTCTCAGGAGCCAATCTGAAGAAGTGGTTTCTGACATAAATAGAAAATTTCGAGGGCCAAAGGGAATAAAGACATCACTGCATAAAACAGATCAAAGATGTGAAAATCTATGAATCCCTCATAATGCTGACAAGAGATAACTCCACTGGTTTGCCATGCCACCAACTTTGTATTCTGAAAATTGATAAAAGGACAAAAATCCAGTATTTACCTAATTTTTTATGCAGATTTTATTTTGGGGTAACAAACAGTTAATGTGGAAAAAATTCCTGATAGCAGACTACATCATTCCAAGACATAGTAAAATTAGAAAGTAAACATTTTGCAATCCTTAGTGAAATAAAAGATCTGGTCAAAGTAAAAGATCACTGGTAGCTTCTAAATGCATTATGTAAAATGTTGGTCAGGAAAGTTTATGATGGATGAATTGAACTGGCATTTTTGAACCTACTGACTAATGTTCAGTTAACTAAAAGTGAAGCAATCAGAACTGTATCCTCTGCCAAAGTGATGCAATAGGGAGTACACAGCACCAACCATAAAATATTTCCACAAACAGAAATGATTAATTTCTAGTCCAGCCCAGTGGCACATAACTGTAATGCCAGTTACCCACGAGGCTGAGGCAGGAGAATTGCAGCTTCAAGCCCAGCCTCAGCAAGTTAATGAGATCCTCTCTCAAACATAATTTAAAAGGAGATTGAGATACAGGCTGGTGCTTCCTAGGTTCAATCCCCAGTACCACACACACACATACACACACACACACACACAAACACACACAAAAATTTTGCTTTTTTTCTAATGTGAATTTAATGAAGTCTCTAGGCCTAACTGCTTATTTTATAGGAATTTTTTTTAAAAAACCACACATTAAACAACATGACATAACACAAATTCAGCTATTCTATCATTTCTGTTTTCTCTTTCTTTATGTGAAGAAAAACTATATTGAAACACGTGGAATCATTTATTCTCAAATATTACAAATGCACTATCACTGAGGGCTAAAGTATCTCACAAAGGATATCTGACGTTCATTCATTCACTTAGTCCACCCAGGGGTTTGTGGCCCTCTAAGGTAGATCTGGCAGTGCATTAAGTGCCATTAGGTGCATTAAGTGCATTCAGAGATGCCATTAGAGAATGTTCTGGATTTGATTAAAGTTCTCTGAAAAACTAGACTCTGTTCTTTTAGATAAATGAACTGTGCAGAGATATTTGGAAGGGAGTAGAGATAACCCTGGACCAGTTATCTAAACATCTCATAGCTGATAAAGTAAGTATCAGACACGATCCAGGGCTACATTAGCGTCAGTGGTAGAAGCTGTAACTTTAGGAACTGAAATGTAAATTGTTGTATTGCACCATAACATAGTCTATTTTCAATTTGTTCATGGTTTCTCTGATTTGAAAATCAAGTGTATGTGGAATTGTTTGTACATGAAAAAATTAGGTGACTTCATGCTTGAAGTTTTATGAATCAGTAAGCGTATATTTCAGTTACATATCCATTCAAAAAATAATAAAATTTCAGAAAAATGGGTCTTAGGATGAAAGTATTTTGTGTCATCTGTCACGAGTGGATTGCTAGGAAAGTCAGCTGATGCTTAAAATTTTAAAAAGAAGAACAGAAACTCTGGAGTTGTACTCTCACATGGCAGAATCCAACAGGGAATCCCTGCAGTGGTTGCTTTATCCTCGCAAAGCAAAAAGAGTATGTCCAGTTTCGTCATGTAATTGGAATAATACATCACTTTCATAGGAGGACTTTTGTTCCCTCATTCTGTACTGTAAGCATTTTTCTATCATCTTGCCTGGAAAGAAAACTCAAGAGAGTCTCTACTCTTCATAATAATTTTGAAAAAGAACCCTTCAGACTTTATACAATGCATTCTTCCACCAATTAACTGGTGTTGTGAGAGTTTGGGCAAACAGTTTTTTTTAACATCCTGGGGTTAGCGAGAGTTTAAATTGCCTTTATAATCATTCCGTTTTCAAAAAGTCTGTTTTACTGGCCCTCTCTGGGCAGCTTGAAAGACTGCGTCTGCCCTTAAATTTATGTCAAAGTCCTACTTTCAGAAGAAGAGACAAAGCTAGCCCTCTGCAGCTGGCAAAATGGACTCCTGACTTGAACTGAGGACAGTAGCAAGAAGCTAGAATAAAGAGAGAATGATGAAGACACCCGTGAGGAATGGCTAGGTCATGCCAGGCGTCTTCATAGGCAACTCCTCCAAGGGCAACCTCTGAGCACGGAGGGGCTTATGGCAACATAATGAGGAACTTTGGGATCATCTATGCAGCACCCCTATTCTGGAAATTGCGTCTTCTCTTAGACCTTTGCCTCGGTTAATGCAGAAGTTATCTTATTAGTACTGCCTTTGAGAGCCTTACTATACATTGTGATTCTGAAAATTTCTTAGTGTCTGTGTTTCTTGCCACAGCAGAAAAACATAGATATAACTGGCTGATGAGAAGGAGGAATAATGAAACAGAGACATGGAAGAATGGAAGAAAAGACACGGGTACTAGAAAGAAAGAGAGTCCTGAACAGTAGTATGAACAGGAGTGGGCTGACAAATACTTAACAGAGAGTTCCCTGGTTTGTTCATTTTAAAAAAGGCTGACTGTCATATTTGCTGATTTATGGAGAATAAATTCTCCTACCATGGCTGATTTCAAGCTACTAACACGATGTCAGTGAATATGAGTTGGGCAGAGATTCCCAGAAGCACATCATTATATAGTATTGTCAGCATACAAATACAATAAATGTAATTAAAAGCATAGTAAAATATAAAATAAATAATAGGAATATAATTAGGAAAGTATGACACTTGATTATTTAGTACCTAAATGGTATGATTTACTTAATGGTAATCTTTATAATTCAGTTTTTAATAATGACAGTGTTATATACAATAAGCAATTGACTCTTGTGAGCTGGTTGGCTGTTCTGAATATCAGCAGTCCTGATGGTACTGTATATACTCGCCTAGTTTCAGCTGCTTTCGAAGCCCAGAAACCCTTTTCCTGTCTAACTCATTTTAGGTCTTGGTCATTTGTAAGCTTTTTATTAATTTAAGGATTGACTCTCATTACAATGCTAGACAGCTAGTAGAAAAAATGTATAAAATAAGTCCTTAATAGAATTTCCTTTTTACTAGATCCTCAGGTAAAATGTCGTGTTTAATATTTCGATAAGAACTAATTTTGGTTTCTTTTCCTTGTGATTGTTCATACCAATTATCCTTCTACCAGAGACGCAGCTGCTATAGCTTTCCTTGTGAATGCTGTCAAGGCCAGAGAGAACACAAGACAAAAGAAGTCATTGCTTATCTTCTAGCTTCAAATTAGACTTTTCTGAAAGTCTGTGGTACAAGCAGTAGTCTTGAAAGCAAATCTTTCTATTGTAGAAATCAATCTGTTTTGAATGAGCAAAAGTTTTGATGCTATCCAAAGCCTGAGATCTGTGGTGATCTCAGACCAGTGTTTGTTCATAAATCAGAGGATGGGAAAGAAGATATATGAGCAATTTTCAGCTTCAAAAAGATAGGAACATTTGACCGTATTAATAAAGGAGAATTATTGCAGGCTTGACGAGACCTTAGATTGTGCGTTCTGAAGGATCCTAAAACGTTCTACGTTTCGGGAATGGGAGTGGGGGGAGTAAGTGGGTAGCAGCACAATAAAAACCGATAGAAACTCAGTACATCTTTGGAAACCGTGCAGAATCTAAAAGACTACAAGTTTCTACAAGATATCACTGTAAGCTTCCAACATGATCCCTGATCTCTAAAGTAGAATGTCTGAGGGGAGCACACCCTTGCTAGGATCTGAAGTCAGTCTTCTAAGCTTCCTGAGCCCCCCGGCGAATAGTGGAAATGCCAAAGCCAGTGGACCAGAGGAAGCCTAAAAGTAGGCAAAAAGATACATGATCTATCTATATATATTAACTGGAGGCTTTGTAGTGTTAATAATCTGGCTGTGAATGTAGCAGAGATCAACTGCCCATTTCCAGACCATTGAATTACACCCAACAGAGCCCAAGAAGTGTACAAGATGGACATGCATCAGAGATACCAATGCGGAGTACTGGCACAGCTCCCATAGGCAAGCTGTCAGGAATTCCGCAGAGAACAAGAGAATGAAAAGGGTGAGAAACAAAGTCTGAGTGGACTGAGTAATGTACAGGTAACTATATTACAGAGTGGAAGTGACTGAATTCTCCTAAATTGACAAGATTTTATTACCCACTGCTAGTTGATACAGGTTTTATGAGTAAAGTTGCTCTGTGCTCTATGTAAAGAAATTTAAGTTTCCTTTATCCCACCTGAATATTTTCAAAAATAATTTTTGTAAATATTTCTCTTGGAAGTTTGTGATTCAATTTAGGATCAGAAACAGGACTTTATAGAGTTTGAGATTCATAACTCAAGGTTCATAACATAAGGTTTCTTTACCTCATTTTTTACCTGAAGTCTTAATGTTAAAATAGCTTAAGGAAAATTATGGACCCTGAGGACAACCAAAGTGCATCATCTGGTTTGTCTATGGGGTTTACCAATTGCTCTGAGACTGTATTGTTTTTTATAATAAATATACAGGTCTCATAAACACATCATAACACTAGTTTTTCCCTTCCAATTTTAATATTCCCATCTGTATTTGAAGATGGACTAAGTCCAAAGTGAGTTCTAGTATTTGTCCATTCTAAACATTTTAGTCTGACACAGTAAGCATTTTTCGATAATATCTACAGCAATTATTAGACAGTTTTAAAGAAAGAAGTAATGGGGAAAAGAATCACCTATAGAGCTTTTATTTATTTTTATTTTATTTTATTTTTCTATGGAACTTTTAAAGATGTAGTTTCTGGGACTCTCTTCAAAGATTCTGATTAAGGGAGTCTAGAATGACCCTCAGGAGTGTTCATACTAAAAAATAGCTGTTGCAAGTAGTAATCTTGCAAAGAAGGAAACCAAATGGACCAATCTGAACATGAAAGTAGTCTGAGATAGATTTGAGATAGTTCTTGGAATTTAAAAATAAGCTAAAGAACTAGGCCGTGCAAAAGATAGACACTAAGAAGCTCAGGCAATCTAACTGACAGGAATTAGTAAAACCATTTCTCTATGGTACTGCACTCCAGAAAAAAAAAATACACCCGTTCAGTCTCTGCCTCAGTTTCTGAAGATGCAAGCTGTAGAAAGAGCACATGATAGATCAAGTGTTACTCATATGTTGGCTAGGGAGGCAAGACAATGTCATTGGTGGTCCTATAAAACGAAAAAGGTAGATGCCCAAAATGTAAGTGTGCCGGGTAATTTTATTTGTCAACCTGACTGGATGAAGAGACTGTGAGAAAGGTGCTTGGATGATAGGAGAAGTATGCCATTAATCAACTGATATTCATAGTTGAATATATTTTTAGGAGGTGAGGCCTATTTGGAAGAAGGGGGACATGTCTTTGAAGACTGTATCTCTCACTAACACTCTTCCTCTGTGCTCTGCTTCCTCATCACCATGAGGTGAGCAGCTTTGTTCCATTACCTCTTCTTTTTTTTTTATTTTAAACCAAGAACATGTATTGGTACATTTTACATATAATGGTTACATTCATCACATTTATTTTGTACCTGTACATGATGCTTCTTGGTTCTCCCCCCTCTTCCCCGCCCTTCCCCTCTGTTCCCTCCCTCCCTATTTACAGCAGGTTTATTCTTAATTTTCCATATTTTCCCTTTCCCTTTTCTTTCCTTTGTTGCCTTTCTGCTTTTCCCCTTCTTTCTTTCTAGTACTCCTCTCCTTTGTATATTATCTTCCTTTTATATAATATCTATTATACCTCTTTGTCCTTATTTACAGTTATGATTTCTCATATCAGAGAGACAATTCGATGTGTACTCATGAGTGTCTGATTTAT